>RJWH01003390.1:0-157947 GCA_004363575.1 Solenodon paradoxus | reverse complement strand
TCGCTCTCCTCTCCCTCCTCTTTCACTCCCTTCTCCCTCCATATTTTAGTATTTAAGCTGTCTTTTATGGAGAACAATGCAACTTCTTTTTCACCTTTATTGAGTTGCAATCAACAAATAAAATCGTATTTCTAGTGTATAATCATCTAGTGATGATTATTTGATACATGTATGCATCACACAAGGATTCCCACTATCCAGTTAATTAACACCCCCATCACCTCACATATATACCATTTTGTGTAAAAATACTTTAGCTTTTCCCTCCTCACAAATTTCAAACCTACAACACAGAGTTACCAGCTACAGTCACCATGTTAACACTACATCCTCATGTCTTTCTCGTCTTACACATGAAAGTTTGTGCCTTTTCACCAACCTCTCCCTGTTTCCCTTATTACCTAGCTCCCAGCAACCACCATCTATTCTAATCTCTGCTTTCATGCATTGACTTTTTTTTTTAAGATTCTACATTTAAGTAAAAGCAAGCTATATTTGTCTTTCATGGTCTGACTTATTTCACTTATCAGAATGCCTTCCAGGGTCATCCATGTTGCTAGAAATGACAGAATTTCCTTCTTTTTTAAAAATGAAATAATATTCTACTCTGTGTATATACATGTATCTTAATATGTACATATATTTTATATGTGTATATATTTTATATAAATATATACACAGAGGAATAAGAATATATATGTGACATACACATATATCATATTTTCTTTTTGCAGTCATACCTTGATAGATATTTGCACAGTTTCTCTAACTTGGCTACTAAGATCAATGCTGCAATAAACATGGTTGTACAGAAAACTCAGCAAAATATCCGCATTTCCTTTGGCTACACACCCAAAGTAGGATTGCTGGATCACATGATAGTTCTATTTTTAAATCTTTGAGAAATAACTACATTGTTTACACAAGTGGTTCAGTGGACAGGGTTCCCTTTCCTTCACATCCTGCCTAACATGTGTTATCTCTGTCCTCTGGTAATAGATATTCTATCCTATGTGATATCTCATTGTGGCTTGATTTGCATTTCCTTTCCTTAGCATAATCTCTTCTATCCATATTGTTAAAAATGGAGAGACTTCATCTTTTTTTACCTTGGTAGTATTTCATTTTGTGCGTGTGTGTGTGTGATACTTTATTCATTATTTCTTTATTGTTTCATTATTTCTTTATTCATTGATGGACACTTGGGTTGTTTCCATTTCTTGACTTCTGTGATAGTTCTGCAACAAACATAGGAGTTCACATATCTCTCTGAATTAGTGTTTTCACATTTTTGGATAGATGTCTAAAAATGAAATTGTTACATCATAGAGTAGTTCTATTTTCATCTTTTTGAAGAACATCCATACTATATCTATTTTTATGCCTCACCTCTCTCCAATTTCATTTGCAGAAAACTTATATCATAAAAGTCAATCAAGTGAAGATTAGTAATTTCCTGTGTCTTCCTCATGTCAAGGGGATGTTCCAGATCTAGCTTAGAAACTAAAGTGCCCTGCCATCATTTCTGTAATGGAGTGTTGCATATTGGAGACTCATCAATCCCAGGACCAACTTGACCAAAAACCACCGCTTACTCTCTTTATGTCTACAGAGAGATTCTGGGTGAGGTACTCTTCAGTGTCTCTTCAATTTTAGTCATTTTCTGTATTCACTGGAATACACACACACATCCACTCACACTCATACATATGTACATTACATATGACATTGTTATGGACTGAATTGTGCCCCCACCCAGGTGTTAAGTCCTAAATCTTAGTACCTCAGTATGTAGCCATATTTGGAGGTAAGTTCTTTAAAGAGGTGATTAAGTCAAATAAAATGGGGCAATTAAGGTGAACCCTAAGCCAATATTGTTAATGTCCTTATGAGAAGAGAGACCCGGAGAAGCCTGTGCACAGAGAAAACACCATGTGAGGGCACGGGGGGAGGGTGTCAACTCCAAGTCAAGGACAGAGTTGCAGCAGAAGCCAACCCTAACCACACGGTGATCTCAGAGTCCTGCTTCCAGAACCACTCACTGCTGTTGTTTTGCTGGCAATTCATTTTGGGGGTTTTCTCCTTGAATCTCATTCAATGACTATCTTTTCTTAATACTAATATTTATTATTTCTTTTGTTCACAATGCTATATTCATTTTTGGATATTGAAATTACATTTCAGTCTATACTTCATACCACACCCTCCACTAGAGTTCCTGTGCCCTTTACCACCACCTGTTCCCCTCTTTCCTTTCCTCCCCGCTTTCACACCCCTGGCAGCCATCATCTGTGTCCTGTGAGTTTTTGTTAGGGTTTATCTGTTTATTTGTTACATTTCCTTATAGCCCACATGTGAGTGAAACCGTCCTATATTTCTCTTTTTCTTTCTGACTTATTTCACTCAACATGATCCCTTCCAGCTCCATCCAAATCACTGCAAAGGGCACAGTTTCATTTTTGTTAGTAGCTGCATAGAATTCCATTGAGTACACATACCACAACTTCTTTATCCAGTCATCTGCTGATGGGCATTCAGGTTGATTCCATGTCTTGGCTGTCATGAACTCTGCTGCTATGCCACTCAATGATCTTCACGGGCCAGGACACATGATCCCTCAAGGGAGAGTCTGAGAAATGAGTTTTCACCTAGGCATGGTGCCGCCAACCTCTCTAACAAAATGGAGGAGAGTGAAAGGAAAAATGGATTGGGGGTGTCATTACAAATATAGGGCAAAGACAATGCATTCACCTGAGTTGCTCTCTTACATTCTTTTTAGAGGGCATGGGATGTGAGTTGGATCCAGAAGCAAGCAGGGCGGGATGAGAAAACTATGTAGTCAACATAACCAGGAGAAAAGGTCAGAGACCATAAATCACGCTAGAACCCATGAGCTAAGAGCTTAGGGTGGATGGACAGGTGAGGAAAGGAACTAGAAGATTAGCTAGAATATCCAAATGCGGGCTCCTTTGAGGGATGTATTACTACTTTGCCAGGACTGACAACACATACTGGGAGGCTTACATGACAGAAATATATTTTATCTCAGTTCTAGATCTAGAAACTTGCAATCAAAGAGTCAATAGGGTTGATTTCTTATGAGGCCATTTTACTTGGCTTGTTGGTGACAATCTTTTCCTTGAATTCTCACATGGTCATCCCTCTGAGTCTGTGTCCAAATCTCTTCTACTAATGAGGACACCAGTTCTTCTGTATTAGGGCTCACCCTTATGATCTCACTTCAAATATTCGCCTTTCTAAAGACTCCCCCTACAGGTAGTGACATTCTGAGGTTCTCCAGGTTAAAACTTCTACAGAAATTTGTGGGGAGAGGGGATAAAACACAATTGAGCCCAACAGAGGGTTCGTAAATTCTAAATTAGAGAGTTTGTGTTTTATTCAGTGTATAATTGTAATGGGGAGAGAACAGAAGATTTTGTACAGAAAAAAAAAAACAAACGAACAGGCTTAGTTATTACTTTTCAGCAAGCTAGCCCTTTGTTGGCATTGTGTAGGATGTATTGGGAGCAGGGACTACTGTTTTAAAGTAGACAAGAGGAAGTGATGATTTGATTTAGGCCAGTAACGAGAGAAATGCACATAGGAATAAAGGAATAGGGAATAAATTCAAGAGACACCATGGGTAGAATAACCAGGGTATGGTGAATAATTTGATGTAGTGATAAAGATAATGGGGGAGCTGAGGGCAATCCTGAGGTTTATGAAGCCAAATGATGGATTTGATTGGGGTAGGATTCACTGAATGGGAATAGAGGAGACACAGAGAGGAGCACGTGGAGGAGGAAGGAGGTCCATCTTAGGACACAATGGAGTTTGAGAGGCCTGTACAATGCCAGAATGGAGTTACTGCAAGAACAGCTAGAGAATGTCAGTCCAGAGCTTAGGTACCCCTGAGAGTCATATTTAAAAAGAAGGATGGTTAGAGGCAAACTTTGAGTAGGAAAGGTTGTCACCAAGGTCTTTCCACATTCTGTCTCATTGTCTGCCCTAACCTCAGCGTCCATGGACCAGGTGGAAGGAGGCAAGAGTGAACTCCCAAGGGAATGCTAGTCAGTCCTAAGAGATTTATCACTGGGGACATTTTGGGCAGTGTTAAGAGGAGAAAGGAATTTCAATGCATGCCTGAGAAGTATTTTGACAAAAGCTGCCTTCCCAGCACTCCTGAAATCACACAATGCCTCTTAACCTTCTCAAAGGACTCTGAAGTCAGGTTTAGACTTCAACCACCTGCTTTTGGCTGCTTCCCACAGAATGCATTAAGCCTTAAAGTATGTATTTGAATATTAAGAACCACATACCATGGATTCATATGTATGAAATGGGTTGGTATAATACTTGCAAAGCTGGCTTTCCTTTGCCCTGGGAAAGATGATCAATATTTCCCCTAGAGTCACTTAATGTCTGAAGTATCTTGGTTTGCTATCCTTAGGAATAGCTGGGGGGGTGAATGTCTGCCAACTTTTCATCATCATACACCATGATGAAACATACCTTTCCACCTCAAACCTGCCAAGTCCTGCACTTGGGTGAAGAGCTGCACACATTCCTACCCAAATACTAACTCTCTCTTTTGCAGATTCCATCTCTGGGCCTCTTCCCGAGGGAGCATAACACCCCAGTCTCTGGGTTGCCCACTCTGGGATCCATCAACAAGATGGCAGTAACGCCAAGCCTTCTGCTTCCTCCAGTTTCTCGTGGTTGGAGGCCCTGTGTGGAGCACACAAGACTGACATGGGCCACTGCCAGCCTCTCCCATGGGCTCCACCAGAAAGGAGCTCCTTGAGCAGTCGTCCTTGTCCAGGGCATAGCTTGGAACCTGGCCAGAGAGAAACACTTGCATTTCTTCATCATAGGCCGGAAGTGAAGGAGCAGAGAAAATGGAGTTAGAGCAGGAAGAAGAGACACTCATGACTCATTGAAAGTGGCTGCCTGTATCCTCCTCTGCCTTCACCAGGAGAAAAGAACTGTGCATTGCTCAGGAACAGCCACCAAGGACGGCCAATGGGGACAATCCATAATACGAAGTTCCCCCCTCTCTCTCTAGGGAGTCTCTGGTTCACACACGGCCTCTCTGACATTCTTCACCCCAAATCCAGTGGGAGTGACAACTCCTTTATCAGTCTGCAGGAGACTGATGGCTAAGATATGAATTTGCAAGCCTACCTCTTTTCAGCTGTGGATGTTTGCAGTGAATGATGCCACCTGGCCCCTGAATCTGGCGGGGTCCTCATCCACTGGGCTCTCAGGACTCTCTCCAGAAAACCCGCCTGCTCATGTCTTCCTTCTTTTCCAGTTTCAGATCATGTATGAGTAGCTCAGAATCACCACTTTCCCCCTTTCCATTTAGATTTGGGTTGAGCATTACATGTAGACAATGCTACCCTTTTTAGCTGTAATGAGAAAATCCTAAAGCTTCCAAGTTCAGTTTTGGTGCAAATGAATCTATCAAGTTTCTTGTATTTTTTTTAATGAATTGTATGATTCTGAGAAGAGATGACTATATTCTCCATCTCTACACTAATACAGTAGCAATTAGCCTCACGCAGTCATTGGTGATTGAAACTTAAATTGATTAAGCAGATTTAAAATTAAATTTCTCAGCCACACTGACCACATTTCAAATACTCCATAGCCAGCTGTGCCTACTGGCTACAGTGTTCAACAAGCTCATACAACATCTCCAACTTCACAGAAAGTTCTACTAGATTCATTCCAAAGCATCACTGTTACAGGTACTCTATTTCTGATCTTGGGTTGCCAAGTGTAACTGCTTGCCTTGTAAAGGAGCACATGGATTTTTTTGGTCTAATGAGGAGAGATCAATATTTAGAGGATGCCTTCATTTGTAACATTGCTGTTATCAAGTTAAATCACAATAATAATATACCTGCTGGGTTTTGATTGATTTCTTTCTTTATGATTTCACAGATATAATTTGCTTGTATGATTAACAGAACTTATTTCCAACATTGATGTTGCTTTGTCCCCTGTTTCTCTGCTCTTCACACCAATGCATTTGATCTTTGCTTATTGATAGATACTCAGGATGGGAGCCTTCTTCATGGGTGGAGGGCGTGGTCTGTGAAGTACAGATAATAGAATATAATTACCAAGATATGGGGCTCTGGTATCTACTGTCTTATGCTGTCACTCTCTAGATCTGTCCCTCATTTTATTGCATGTAAAGTAAGAATTGTAAGCACATCAATGTCATGGGGCTATATCAATTAATTAAGCTAAACCATACACAGTTCTTTCCAATAAGCTTTTAGTAAGTGACCTCTATTTTCAACTTGCACTGTTGCTTTTAAGGGGTGATATTTAAGGTCCAAAAAATATTAAAGAATCCCTGTCTGACCTTTTTCTCAACATTCCCGCCCCCACTCTGACCAATCATCCCACAAAGGAAGTGAAGAGGCAGGCTGGGATGTGGTTAGTGCAAATATGCCATTTCTTGCGAGAACCATTTTGACAGTTCCTGCGTGTTGAAATTTCCTGTTCTTTGTTCCACTGCTTTTCCTCCCCGATAAAAACTATGAGTAAGCTGAATAGTAGCACGCAAGCAAAGAAGAAATTAGATTCCAAAAAAATGCTTGCTTTCCTTTTACAAAAGAAGGGGGCCTGCTCAGGAACACCCACCAAGATGCAAATAATTGAGTTTATCTTGCTCCCTCCCTGTCTCCTGCCTTTCTTTGTAAAGTGGCTTCATTGCAACTGAATAAAATTGTGAATTAAAGAAAAAGTATCAGCACCTTTGTTATCTAGAGTACTGTGAATTTGGTAGAAATTCCTTCAAAGAATCCCAACCATTAAAGAAGCAGCTTTTTCCCATGCTCTATACACACATGTAAGTAGGATGTGGTGGATTCCCCCTTAAGGAGCTCATTGATACTTAAAGTTGCCTTCACTTTACCTGTTCTGGCCTTTACTCCCTGCAAGCTGCTTCTGCTTCATCCATTTCTGGATGAGACTATTTTTCAGGCCTTCCCAGGAACCTCAAAGTTAAACACCCCCCCCCCCACCGCCCCCGCTACTTTGACATTGCTAACCACCACCCTCCTTGGAAATGCACCCTCAGTGTCCCCAGCACTGATACTGTGCTGGCCTTCAGAATGCTCTAGACTGGAATACAGAGGGATGTATTAAAACTTACTACCACCTCAGATACGGGCTCTGAGAGTGTGCTATGCACATTTCTGGATGCTATGAAGCGGATAAATTTCCCTAATTTGATGGATTATGTAATGTTGACAACAGGAAACCAACAGATTGGGACAACAAACCAATTGCCAAATCTTCATTTTTGGTGCCTCCCAAGCAATATCTAGATTGGGGACAGAGAACAAAAGAAGTGGGTCAAGAGCAAGGTAGGATGGCTATAAGTTTAATAAAGAAATGATGTAAGTGGCATGGTGGGCCCATTAGGAGACATTTGGGATAGAGAATGGGGTGGTCTAACTCTTTTCTCGGGTCACTGAGATAGTGATGGATTTCAAAGACATTGCTGTCTAGTGGAGTGTGGGCGTGGCATGTGCCCTCTGTTCCAAGCGGATGGAGCAGTCATCCTTTCCCGGCTGGTCAGGCCCAAACCAGAACCTTGTGTCTCTTCTGGGGTGTATGCTTTAAGACGGGCTTGGCCATAGAGAGCTCTCAGAGGGGCATAGCCCATTATTGAGCAGATGGAAATCCATGTCATGTCATGTCATGTGTGGGGTGTGGTACTGGTGCTCTCAGCTCTGCCAGATGTTAAAACTTCCTGATTTGGTGTCTCCTCAGAGTGGGAGGGACAGCAGTCCAACTGGAGGGGTCAGGGAGCTGCAATATTAAGGTTAAAATGAGTGGCCTTAGTTTGGGGCTGTCTCCTATCCCTGACATGTCCTAATCTTTTCAGCAACTGTGGACCACAGTTCCATGAGCCGTGATTATACCTCTCTCATACCCAGAACTCCATATATAGCCCTCGGCATACAGCCAGCATTCAGATAAGGTGTATGACTTTGAATTCAAGGGTACTTCTGTCCTTCTACGTGTATTCCCAACGGTTAAGCCCATCAGAGCGGCTTTCACTGTCCTATCCTTCTGATCCCTCACTTTCCCGTGTGGTTTCAAACTTCACTTTTCTATGGAGAAGGCAACTCTAAGAGCTATCCTTCTTGAAAGGCTCTTATTCCCAATTCCCTACTAGGCATTTTCCAGCTGGAACTGTCATTGCCTCTTGAATTGCAAAATTGCTAAGCCCAAGCTCTTCCTCTTCCCCTACAGAACAGCCTTCCCCCATTTCCCTGTTTCAGTGCTGGTATGATCATGTCTTCAGTTGCCCAGCATCTTAAGACAAAGCACCAGCAGGCACTTGTGGTTCAGAATGACAGATTTACAATGTAGCAAGATGGGGCCCATAGGAGCTGGTCAGGGAGGCTGGTGGAGACCCAATGCATGGGCCTGTTACGTAAGTCATCACAGGTGAGGGAGACATTCATGAACTTCTAGATCCATTTAATGAGCAAATTCCTGATTATTACCTTCTCCTCATCAATAACAAAGAAATGGATAAAGGATGTAAGCTAGTTCTTTTCCATTGTGGGTTTTGTTCCCAATCATTAAGGCTTTTCATTATCCCAACTTAACCAGTGCTGCTGAAGAGCTTAGTATGGTGCCTCAGTATAGGAGGAGAGGTTTAATAAATTAGTGTGAAATCAGTGGAAATAAATCCACCTCCAGGGAAGAATGAAACACGAAGTGATCTGGTTCCACTTACCTTTTGGCATAGGACTGTAGCTGTTAAGCACTGGAAACATGGTTCATCTAAATTGAGACAAGCTTTAAGTTTAAAATACACATTGGGTTTTAAAGTCATGGTGTGTAAAAGATTTCATGAATAAATTTTATATTGAATATGGCTAACATGTTGAAACGATAGTTGTTTTGAATTATTGAAATCAATTATATATATTATTAAAATTGATTTTACCTGCCTCTTTTTATCTTTAATGTGCCTTCTAAAATTTTAATTTTATATTTAATGAAAAATATATGACAAATAAAAACAAATTTAATTTTTAAGTTATGTGTATTTCTACTGGACAGTTGCTACTAGGGACCTTTTTGTTTTAGTCAGTGTTCTCCAGAGAAACAGAATCAGTTACATAGAGAGATAAAAGAGGAAAGATAGATAGACAAAGAGAGAGGGAAAGGGAGTGGGGCATATTTATCACACGGAATTGGCTCATGTGATTAGGGAGGCGCTATATCAGTGAGTTGGAGACCTAGGAGAGCTGATGGTGTAAGTTCCCATCAGAGGGCAGAAGACAGATGTCTCAGCTTGAAGGCAGTCAGGCAGGAGGAGGTTGCCTCGCTGTTCTATTCAGGCCTTGAACAGATTGCATGAGGCCCACTCACACTGGGGAGGGCAATCTGTTTTACTCAGTCTACCAGATCAAATCTAGACCTCATCCAGAAACACCCTCCCAACACCCCCGAAGAATGTTTGACCAAACACCTGGGCACCCCCTGGTTCAGTCAAGTTGACACATTGAATTAACCAGCACAACTTCTGTGGGTGACATGCAGCCCCCGTTCACACTCTGTCCCTGGGAAGACATGTCATTGCTGTATGGCAGTTTACTGTAGAGGATGTTAAACCTAAATTCATTTTCCTACTATTTCCGTTAGCACACTTAGGCAAGCCCCACCCCGGGAACTCACTGGTTCAATGAGGCTGGGGGACTAGAGGGCTAAGGCTTCCCCTCCCCTCACTATCTAGGAACCTCAGCGCTGGCCTGGGCCCCCTCCTGCAGGCCGCCCTCTACACCCCCGCAGACCACCCTGACTCTCCTTCCTTACAGATGTCTTTTCTCAGTGCCTTGGCACCTCTGAGAGGCGTGCGCAGCATTCCCTTCAGAGCATCCTCAAAAAATACCAAGTTGGAGTCAGTTTGAGCGGGAAGGCAGGTCAAGGGACTGTGAGGCAGGAAGATTCTGTTCCTGCCTGGAACAGGGAAGCCTCTGTCCACTCCTGCTCTTGGGGAGGGAGGGCAAGGGGGTCCTGGGAGGGCAGCTCTCACTTCACTACACAGAGAATGACCTGTCCAAGAGGCGGCAGAGCTGAAGGAAGAGCTGGAGTGGTGGTGGTGAACTTAATGTGTTATATACAGGTGTTGATTTACAATGACACATGTCTGAAACCTAAGATCATTTTATGATGCCAGGTTCCTTCCATGAAATTAACTGAGAGGGGGTGGGGAGACACACCTGTGTCTTCAAAGAGAGAAAAATAAGCATCTTGTACAAAACAGGGTCTGTACTGGTTGCTGGGCCAGGACAAATAAGCCAGAGGGGCACCAACATTTTCCTTGGAGTGGGGTGTCTCTGACAGCCTTGCCACTCTCCCCACAGTGCGGGCTCCCTCTGAAGACTTGAACTGGACTGCTCTTGCTGTTCTGAGTTTTCTTCTAAAGCACTTGAGAGCACACTCTCCTGGAAACACCGTCTCTCAAGACTCCAGTAAGAGCTTAGTTTTCCGTTTGGTCACTGATGTCCAATCAGGTGGTAGCTGCCAGCTGGGCAGCCCCTCTGGCAGATAGACTTTGAAAATTGTTTCCACTATAAAAGGATCTATTATTTGGCTCCTAAAAATTACCTTTTTAATTTTTTGAGGTCTCGTTCAAAAAGATCTCCTATAAAGAGATCAGACAAGTAAATGAACTTGATCATCCATGTCTGTTCCTAGGAGTAGTGGCACTCAACTTGGTGGTACTGCATCCATCCACCGAGGACCACTATCAACTCCTGTGTGCTGTTTTCCACGAAAGATCACATTTCCTGAGTTTTCGATCACTTAGACAATCATAACACCTAGAGGTCAAGTGTCCACTGTCAATTGCTATAGAGAGACCTGCTGAAACTTCTTAAGTGGAACCTGGGACCATCTGGAATATCACCAAGCTTGGCAGTGGAAGGGGAAATTCGGGTATGGGATGAGGGTCGGGGGGAAACGCCCCCATTTGGGGAAACCTGCACCCTTGTCTGACATTTTGGATCTTGTTTGTTGGGTGCCTGTTTGCCCAAATTAACTTTCCACAAACTGTGATAGAAACCAAGAGAGTATCTCTTGTCCGCAGACTGTACTTCAGAAGCCTGGAACTTCTTGGCAAGCTTACACTCCAACTGGAGGGAAGTCACAGAGGAAAAGACCTGAAGTTGAGGGACAGGAGTCTGAGTCACAGCCTCACCATCAGAGAAAATTATACCACATCTTCATCTGTAAGGTCAGGACAGTAAAGTACATCTCACAGGGGACCAAGTAACATTATGCTCTAAAAGTTGTCAGCAGTAAAATCTTACACAAAGCTGAGGTCTCATCTCGGCCTTTCGGAAGACCCAAATGGACAGAAGTGCTACACCCATGCATGGTCCTATTTCAATTTTGTTCATCATCAAATGACTGAAAGGTTCTGGAACTTGTAACTTCCTATAGCCTATTACACATCTCCATAGGGATATCCCACAATCATCCCCTTTCTGGCTTACATCTTCTTGTTTCTGAAGACTCAACTGAAGACTAACTTCACTAGATGCCCTCCTGATCTTACCACTCCCTTCTATAAACTCAAGGCTGAACTCCACTCTCTTCCCAGGTGCATGCACGGCATTCAGAGCATGCCTCCAGTAACTGCACAGTGGACGCTGATTTTCCAGTCTCTCTATATGAATCCCCTGACAGAGAAGGCTACATCTGTCATTAGATCTTCAGCACAGTAGATCCTCAGTATTTCTTGAATGAATGGAATTCTGGACTCACCTCTAATATGCACGTTTTCTGCTTTCTCTGAACAGCCTGTGAACACAGAGTGGCCACAGCACTTCTTTTCCCATGGTGGATGGCAGATACTGGCCTTGTGATAGTTTCCATACAGCAGGAAGCCAGGCAGGAATCCCAGGAATCGGTGGCTTCCCTCAAAAAACTACTTTACTTCACTATTTCTTCATGACATACTTAGATAGTGTGTCAGAGATGAAATCAGAGGGCATAACTAACAATCATAAATAAATAGATGATATGTTACTTTAAAAATCCATTTGGAATGGTGGCACATCTACAAGGTGATGGTTAAATACTCGGATTTTGGAGTTCAACAGATATGGACTCAAATCTCAGCTGGGTTTCTTAGTAATGCCTCCACCTAAGGTGTTTTATTCAACTTGCTGAACCACCTTTTCCTCATCTTTATAACTCTGTGTGCCTCACTTATTTGGTCTGCAGGTTAAAGAGATCATGCACAGAAAGTGACCGGCACTTTCCTTGGCACCTAGGAAGATTCAATATCTGCCCATTCTTGCTTTTGTTACTATCTCCATCATTAGGAAGTCAACCCTTCCATCTGCTTATCAACATAGTCTGCATACCTCTCCCAGTTCTAAGGATCTCAAGGGCGCCATGAACCAAGACTTTCAGTATGCCTGAGAGCATATGTGGATTTGTGTCTACTTTTGGAGAAAGATGAGTGCAAAAAAAAAAATAAAAATTCTCATCAAAACAATAATGTTTGTAACAACCATTCAATCCTCTCTCAGTGCATAATGAGCATGCTCACTCTCTTCTGTTCCCTGGTGTCCATCCACCGCGCTGGTGCCCTGGCCGCTCCAGCAACATGCGCCAGCAGGAGAGCCGGTTTCCACCATCTAGGTAGCTGCTATGCATATCTCTTGTCTTTCTGATCAAGTCCGTTTCCATAGAAACAGGAAAATTTACTCTCTTCTGATTTCCTATGACTGCAGGACATATGGGTCAGGGGAGGAATTCTTATTTCAATTTTGCTGCATGCGATTAGACAGTCAGGTATGGAGCATTACCAAAGTTGAGTGACTCTCCTGTATCTGTCCCCAAAGCAAACCTGCTCATGGGCACAGGACAGTCACAGAGATGACTCTACAGAGTCTGAAGGTGCTCACAATTGTGTGGTGAGTGAGTAAATAAGTAAGCAAATAACAATTAAGAAATGTAGTTGAGTAAACAGTATTAACCATGAGTGACACTAGGGTTGGATATCAGGGAAGAAAATCCTTAGATTTTATTTTTGAAAAAATACTTGTTCATTCTCTACTACAACATGAAGAAGGTGGAGGAAAAGGAAGAAGAGTTGAGAAGGACTTAGATAATTAACAGTTTATGCAATTCCTTTCATATGTGTATATTGCTTTATAGTTTGCATAACACTCAATAATTCCTTTCCCCAAAAGAAGAGAGGGAGAGGAGGAAAAAGCATTTGAAAGAAGGAACAGAGGGAGGGAGGAAGGAAGGGGAAGAGGAAGGAAGGAAGGAAGGTAGGAAGGAAGGAAGGAAGGAAAGTAGGAAGGAAGGAATGAAGGAAGGAAGGTAGGAAGGAAAGATGTCTTTTATTTTGGTTTTTCTCCTCAACCCCTGGTCACAAACCTGGGTCCTAAGGCTTTACTTGGTCTGCATGCCAGCATCTCAGCTGCCTGAGTCACAAGGGTGTGCCCTCAACATTCAATATATTTTTATGCAACAACTACATAGTGCTTGTAGCCATGTGGTCATGATCTGAATAGAACACTGCTCCTGTCCTCGGTTCACAATAATCCTGTAAAGCACAAAGGTGCTGGTATGGATTATCCCCCATGTTAGGATGAGAGGGTCAGAGGGGCTGGGTACCTGAATCAGGGCAGGGCTTTACACACACTAAGATACTCCTTTAGGCTTTGTTAGATCAAGTGATGTCCAAGTGACTTATGAACCGTAATGAAAGTCCATGTATGGTGGGCAAAAGGGTTTTGTGCTTGACCGGTAACTCGATACCATGAATGTTGCTTTACTTGAGTATTTTGCTGTCCTGAATCTGAAAAGTGAATATTAGATGACAGCACTCATCTCCAGGATTCAATAAATATTGTGCCAAGATTTTAGTACATGGCTAGTGGCTATTTGGTTATCACACAATTAAGCAAACTAATTTCAATACTAATATTTAAATTTGAACTATGAACCCTGATGAGATTTTCAAAACCTGCTTTGTTGAATCCTGAGCTGAAAGCAAATGCTGATCACACCAGAATCAGAAGCTAAACTCCACAGAACCACCAGTCAACCCTTTCAAACATGAATTAAATTAGAAAATACTAGACTTAAAAAAAAAAGCATCAATCATTCCAGCATTCTGTTTATTCTAGCCTCTGTCATTGACCCGCTCACACATCCCTGTGTACAAACCAATATTTCAGCCAAGTTTACCAAAGCTAACAACCTGACCTTGATGTTTAGAAATCAATCTGGATTTTTTTTAAGTTTCAATAAACACCCAAAACTTTCATTATTCAATGGGAGCCATTTTGCACAGAAGAGCTGCGGCGGCAAATTTTACGTTTCGCTCCGTTGCAATCTGAAGTTGCTGAGAGTACTGCTCTGCCACTTCTATTTTTGTAATGTCACCCGCCCACAGAGAGTTCACAGCACGCTAGCTGGAGGAAAGACTGGCTCTTCCTTTTGTACAACTACCCTTGAGAGACAGGCATTCTCACTGCTGCTAAGGAAAACTCATCAACATAGTAACGGCGGGTGGGGAAGGCGGGGATGGAGCGCTGCCTCAATTGATCCATCAATCCATTTACTGAATTCATTTTTCCCTGATGTTGGCATGTGAACAGTTTGCCAGGGACTGCTGGGGACGTGGTGAAGAGAGTTGGGGCCTGGAATAGGACAGGGATGGAATTTGAGATGGAAGGTAGAATCCTGTGGGGCTGAAGGACTGACTGGCTATATTAACAAAGTTCTTCCTGCCGTTTCTTGTCTCCCCCTGCAAACAGGTTTCTCTGCCACCACTCTACTGAAATTGCTGCTGCTAGGAATTCACCTCAAAAAGGCCCAACTGGGCAAAGAGATTTGAGCCCTCATCTCTGAGGTGCATGTGGCTCCTGTAAGAGACAGGGATCGAATTTGGTGGAACTGAACCAGAGATGGAAGCATGTGCCCATCACCTGGAGGAGAGGCTCTTGAACCAGCTTCCTTCATTCACTCATTCAACAAATAATTACTACCTGCTAGGTGTCTAGCCTCACTCTCCGCTGTGGGAATGTGACTGAATAAGACAGACATGGCCAGTGCCCTTGTGGGACTTACAGCAAACCAGCAAATAGGGAGACAAGTGACAACAGCATTGGGAAGGGCAGTGTGAGAGGAAGGTACCTCTCACTACATATCAAGCAGAGGCCTTCAGAGGGGGGACCTGAACGACCAAAAGAATCCCCACAGGGCCCATCTAAAGCCTCTCCCCACAACCCCAAAGCATGGCTCCCGTTCTCTCATGCCTAAGTGCACTTCCTTGTCTATAGTCACTTCCATCTGCATACTATGAGCCTACAATACATCTCTCAGTGAAAAAAACAAACCCTCATTGACCTCAGCACCCTGAAGCTGCTGTACTGTTTCACTGCTCTATCAGCCTTCATGTGGAGGTCTGCTGAAAGGATTTTCCTGTTCTTGGTCTTTATCTCTCCTCCTCTTCTCCTGAACCAACTTCTCCCAGGCCTGTGTTGCCACCACTCCACAGAAAGAACTCTTGACAAGATCCCCACTGAGGTGGGATGGCCAGTCCTAAGGCACTCCCATGGAGGGCTCAGCCCTACCCCCTGCACCCACTGGCCCTCTACTCCCAGAGACTCTCACGGCAGCAAGCTGAGCCATTTTGAGGAAGTCTGGACTCAAAGGGTGGTGATGCACTCAGGAGCAGGACTCTGTCAGCAAGGGTCCCACTCCTTCCCTCTGACTGAGGTGACTCTGACACAGCCCTGTACAGGTTCCCAGAGGCCTCCAATGGGTGGGAGCTCAAGGTCCCACAGTGGAAACTGTAAGGGAAACTAAACAAACAACAGTTCTATCCAGTGTCTTGTCTCAAGCCTTAGGTCACAGAAGATTACCTTGCCCAAAATAAGATACCAGCAGCAACAGCTCCAGACAGCTTAACCCACATTCCAGATCCAAGACCTGTCAACTGCCTGAAAGTTGGAAAACATTCTGCCTCTCAAGAATGGAAGACCCCTCCAGTTCCTGGGAAGCTAGAAAACATCCTGCCTCCTAAAGACTCCAAGACCCATTAAGCTGTGTGAGAAACTGGAAAACATCCTACATTCTACCATCTGCTACCCTCACCCAGTCTTACAAGCCCCTATAAACCCCAATCCCTGAAAATGCAGAGCTGACTCACTTCTCAGAGTCTGGCCCATCTCCTTGCTTGGACAGTGAATAAATCTTTCTATTATTGCTTGCTCACTTATGGTGAATTATTTCATCCCTGCCTCTGGTCATCCAGTAGGGATCCACCTTACAGGAACCTGCTCGTGATCACACCCTGGATGGTGTGCCCTTCCTTCCCTGCCTCACTTGTTCCCTTTAGTGGTGTTCTCAAGAATCACCTCTCAGATCAACTGCTTGCAATCAACTTGTCTCAGGATGTGCTTCTGGGGGAATCCAACTCTGGTAGATGGATGGCAAAAATGACTTCAAATTTCCCCTGCATTGTATCTGCTTTTATAAAAAAAAAAAATTGTATTGAAGGAACACTGATCTTAACATGATATAGGTTTAAGGTATGCATCATAATAAATCCACATCTGTATAGAATGCACTCAGTTTTATCTCCTTCTCAATGTGACTTTGCAGCTTCTGCCATCAAGATATGAAGACTATTTCCCCACTTCCTCAACCTGGGCTGATCTTGTAGACTTTTCTTACAGCATGGAATACAACAGAAGGGACGGTGCATCAGACCTGTGCAGAGGCCTGACTGATAGTTACACGTTCTGCTTGTTTTCTTGAGTTCTCATCTCTGCTATGGTCAAAAGTCCAGGTGAGCCTACAGGATGAGTCATTTCAGCGCATATGTGAGAGAGCTTGGTCAAGATCAACACAGCTTAATCTACAAGAAACTCACTGCAGACAGAGCTATCCCAGCCCCCAAGCAAAAGAGCCATTCAGCTAAGCCCCAACTAAACTGCCAACCTATGTATGCCATCATGAGCTAAAGAAAAATGTTACTTTATTAAACCACTATGTTTTTTGGGGGGTTGATTCATAATGTAGCAAAAGCTAGGTATCACACCCAACTGAAACAGCTCGTACTAGAGTGGTCTTAACAAAGATCTTTTGATTGAGAACCAGCTTGCTTGTCAACCAGATGGCAGCAAGTACCCCATTTCTGGTGGTAAATGTGGAGGTGATAACACCTAGTATATAGCATCACAGAGGTGGGGAATCTTCACCTTTGGTGGACTGGAATGGGGACAGGTGAAAGAGAACACACTGGCTTCTGCAATAGCTCTAACACTTGACGCTTGCAAAAGCAGTGGTAGTGAGGATGGTGGAATTGCTTGCCTGTTGGTAATCATTACATAAGTTCTGAAGGAATAAAATGACAGCTATCAACTTGAAGGTCTGGCATGAAAGCCAGAAATCTACATGGCAATGTTTGAAGGAATGTTTCTCTCCTGTAGGCTGAGGACAGATTGTGTTGAATAATTAGATACAAAGTTCGATTGTAAATGTGGTAGGAATGCAGTCATCCACAGTAAAGTCCAGGCTTTGCTCCAGAATGAGCAGGACATTGAGACCTGGGATGGGAACTTTGGGTAGATACACATGAGACCTTTAAACCTCCAAGAGTGATTTGAGTAAGCAGATATGTCTACTTCCGTCTTGCTATAAGGGAGCAGACTCATTGTCTGGAGACCTTGCAAATGTTTCTCCTGAGGTGAAAGTGCTGCAAGATGATACCATCTTCCTCAAAATCTGACCCCACCCCTCCTCAGTGTTTTCTAGTTTAATAACCAGTGTCAAGTTTCTACAAGATAAAATGGAAAGTATCAAGCTTTCTCTGGGAAAAAAGACTTCATTCACCAAAAAAGCTGTAGGCTCTGACCATTATGTACCAGCAGAAATCAGAAAGAACATATACCTGGAAATATATATGGAGGGTAGCAGACCAGGGCCCATTGATGGAAGGGAGGTCTCCTTGGGGAAAGAACCTGCAACCTAGTAGCAAGAATCACTACTTGTTGTTCTAATCCTTACCAAAGGACTGATGGTTTTTTGCAGTGCAAACAAGCTGGAGAAAGAGGAATGCCTAGGTCTTCTGACAATTGCTGGATAATTGCTGGACCTAGATGCTGTGAACACCACCAGGGGACCTTATTAGAACTGGGATACATGGATGCCAGGAGACAGTGAAGTCCTATACGAAGTTCACCTTACAGAGAGCCTGTTGGATCTTTGGGTCATGTCCTTGGTCTTTTATTATGTAACAGGGATGGCTAAACATAGCAGATAGTAGGGCCTTCGTGTTGGTGTCCTAATCTGTAGGGTAAGACCCATAAGGTCAAGTGGAAGTCCCAGAAACTGCCCCTCTTTTCTCAACCAAAATAACACATCGGAAGTGATATTTCATCCCAAGAAGTTCTATCTACTCTCAGTGATTTAAAGCATGCAGATGCTTTGGTTCCCATTATATCCCCATTTAATTCAACCATATGGCCTAAG
The DNA here is from genome assembly GCA_004363575.1 of Solenodon paradoxus. Lineage (NCBI taxonomy): Eukaryota > Metazoa > Chordata > Mammalia > Eulipotyphla > Solenodontidae > Solenodon > Solenodon paradoxus. The sequence continues at coordinate 139,386 of RJWH01003390.1, read as the reverse complement.
CAAAAACCAGATGGATCATGGAGATGTGGGGTGACATCATAAACCTAACTGAGTGATAGTCCCAATTACAGTTGTGCTGGATGCGTGTCTCTATTAGATTTAGAACTAGATCAACATCGTCTCTTCGTAAGTGGATACTGATTTGACAAAATCATTCTTTTCTATGTCTATCAAGAAAAGGGCTCAAAGGCAGTTCACAATAACCTGGGACAGACAGCCATATGCTCTACCATCTTCATCTCTTCTGCACTTCGTTACAATAGGGTCCAGAGAGACTTCAATCATCTGGACATCACACAGAAAATCATGCTGATTCACTATATTGATAGCATTCTACTAATCAGACCTAGAGAACAAGAAATGATAAGTATTCCCTATCCTAGAAGGCAGTTTAAAAAGCCTACAGATAATTGTTTATGTTTCCAGAAGCTGTAAGTTCTGAAGCAAGCCAAGACATTCCCTCAAGGTCATTTGTACTTCCTACCACTAAAGAAAAGACACAACACCTGGTAAGCATATCTGAAATCTGAGATAGCATATATTACCCTTGGGAATCCTGCTCTACCCCTACTTATTGGATGATTCAGATAGCTGCAAGTTTCATATTGGTCCAGAGCAAGAAACAGCTCTGTAGCAGGTTCCCTCTGCAGTGTGAACATCCCTACTTGAGTCATATGATCGAGAAGATCTAGTAATGTTACAAGTACCTATGGTAGAAAAGGATGCTGGGATCTCAAGTATAACTCTGGAGTACAGGCACAGTGCAGAACCCCAGGGTTCTAGAGCAAAGCAATGAATCTGCACAGAAAAACTATTCACTATTCAAACAGCAGCTCCTGGTCTGCTCATGGGCCCTGATGGAGATTGAGTGCCTGACTACGGGACATCAAGAGATGATGTAACTGGAGCTGTCCATCACCATCAATGATTCATCACAGCCAACACACTGTAGATAGGTCAGGCTCAACGGCAATCCATCATTCAATGAAAACTGTATATTGGAGATGCAGCTCAAGCAGGTCTGGAAAGCACAATTATGTTATACCTAGAGGATAGCTGGACAATTGCAATGTATTTCTGTTGCAATGTGCCATCCCCTTACTTCACAGCTATTGAGCTAAAAGATAGATTGATTACAAACCACAACACTTCTCAGAAGTTACCCTGGAGAGGGAAAATCTTGCCAGCCAAGAGAGTTACATAGTTCATCATCACATTTGTGTGGAAGGAGAAATGGTCCTAGGCTAGTTTACCCACGACTTCATGGACATTGTTTAATGACTAGACTTGGTCAACAGCTAAGATGCGCAGTTCGAAAGATCAGAGACAAAGAGACCTGGAGAAGAATGTATTAGAAGGGCTCATGGGAGTGGAGACAAAGTGTATGAACTTTGAGTCAATGCCAGTGGCTGAGCCACTTAAAGGCAGCACAGCAGGTATGAGGACGGGCACACGACTGTAGGATTCATCATTCCTAGCCTATCTCATATCTCCCAGAAACTGCCAGGCTAATAGAATGCTGATGGTCCTTAGAGCACAGTCAAGGCAGGCGCTTGGCACAGTTGAGAAACCCTATACATGAAGAATGGAGCATGGTCATCTGGGATACAGTGTATGCTCTGAATCACTGTAGAGCCAATAACATCATCCATGATGGCAAGACTACATGAGTCTGAAACCAGGAATGAGGAACAAGTGACTTCTCCCATCAACACTTCCACTGACCCATTTAGGGAATCTGTGCTTTCTGACAATTTTATATTCATCTTGGTTACAAGTTCTGAGTCCTGGGGAGTCCAAAATTTACAGTAAGAATTCCATTCAAACTCTTAAATACAAAATGATGGTTGTCACCTGGTCATTTTGAGCTCCTCACGCTAGCCTCCAGGAAAGCAGGCAAAGAAAGTAATTGTTACCTTGGCAAGTATAAACAACTTTGATTATCATTGGAGTCTCTGGTTGTTGCTAGAGAAAGTGGGGAGGGAGGAGTTGAGGCAGTGCTTCTGTGCCCAGGAATAGTCATGGATAAGCAGTTGCTGCAACCATGGCAGGACTAAGGCGCAATGACTCAGACCTCTCTCAGGGAAAAGTCTGGGTCACCAATGCACAAGCAAACTTAATTAGCAGACGGGCTGAATGAGGGCCAGGGGAATCTAGAGTGGGAAGCAGGAGAGGAAGATAAGCATCTGTGATGCCCCTTAGGATCAACATCAGCAGCAGCAGAACTGTGGCTTCTCCCATTAACCCTCTCTCTTAAGTATGTTTTGCGTGGTTTAAAAAAATGAAGACTGACTGTCATTCTGAGTAATCAGTTACCAGATAGAGTGAACTGAGGACGGGACACAAGCTGAAGAATGCCAAGTGTTGATTCTTTACCCAAGTGTACTCTTGACATTCATTGTCCCCTTACATATATGTGGGCTTGTGCTGGGAGCACCTGGGATCCCTTCCTGCAGGCATTCTCTAATCACAGAAGCATGTCTGGTCTACGTGCAGCGTTAACCTGAAGTTCCAAGAAATTCAGTCCTCAAAGGGAGACCTCACATAATGTCAATTGAGTATTGGTGGAGATGCAACCAATCCAACTCACCCGCGTGGGCCTCTCTGAAGCAGATTATACCTAGTCTTCCAAGGGCCCTGTGATGGGTGCAGCCCCAGCTGCCTGTAGGGTGACCTGCTTAGTTCTGTGGCCCACACTGGCTTCCTTCCCTCCCTTGTCTCACTTCCTCAGCCTCAGTGTTTCCTTCTGTTATTGCATAAGTCCTATATCTCCTCAACGGCTGGATGCTTTGAATGAAGCGAGACAAAAGTTGTTTCCTTGGCATTAAAGAAAAAGAAAGCACTAGAATACATTTTAAAATATTACCCCCCCAAAGAAGGTTTATAATTAAGAAAATGACATGGTATGATATAATTAGTTTTTAAAGCAAAATAATGACTTCTCCGTGCAAAATTACTCACAGGGAGTCCAACTATGTGATTGCACTAGCCCAGGCAGCAAGGATGGTGGCGGGGCCCAGGTTCTAGCAGGAGAGATGCGTCTGTCTGCTGAACCCAGCAATACGCTGGGCTCCAGCGGGACCTCTTGCAAACAAATGTCTGATGTTTCAACCTGGTAAAGTTGTCTTCAGGCTACAAACTGGGACTAAGGGATTGATTAAAACACACTTGCCCATCCAGGACTGGATTTTCTCACCTTGATCACTTTCAAACTATGTTCCAACTAGTTAACATTTCACAAAGTATTAATAAAAATATAAATTTATGTAATGACCACTTTATCCAAACTGCAGTTTCTCAGGTCTTTGAAGTGTCACTGTCATCACCACTGTGATGGAGAGAATGTGATGGTGAGTTAAGGCTCTAGAAAACAGAGCCCAGTTGTCCCAATTGCAGTTGACTATCCCTCAATAGATAATAAAATGCTCTGTCACTCAGTTTCTCATTTATAGAGATAATAATACAATCTACCTCATAGGCTTACTGAGGACAAAGTGAATCAATATTCAAAGTCAATAAATATAAGATATCCACAGACACTTTAAAAATGAGATTTTTTTTTACCCACTTGATGTCAATACATTTGAAATTTTAGATGAAATAAAATTTAGGTGAAATGCCTCATCCCTACTAATTCAAGAAGAAATAAAAAGAATAAATATATCACAACCATCAACGAACTTGAGTGACCAACTTTTACTATCTCTGTCTAGATAATGTAAAGCCATTACTTTCATTAGATAGTTCTATAAAATATTTAGGAAAAATACAATTTTTCAGACTCTTAGATAAGCAAAAGAGTATATTCCCTAATTCATTTTGTGATTCTAGCAAAAAGTTTGATACAGAGATTCAAACAGGATAGTAATAAGAGAAAAAAAAATCATAAGTAATCCTTTAACATTAAACATTAGCAAATGTAACCCAGCCATTTAAAAAAAAATATCAAGACCAACTTTGATTTAGCCCAGGAATAGAAGGTTGTTTCAAGATAAATCTCTGTTGTGATTAACTACATTCACAGATTTTTGGGAAAAGTCCATCTAAACAATGTCAGTTGATTTAGGAAAAAGCATAAATTTTAACATAGTTAATGAAAAAGTTGTATAGTGGGCTAGAAATAGAAAGGAACTCCCTTAATTTACTAAGGTAACTCTTCAAAGAGACTTATGTCAAATAGCTTTCCTTTTACTTCACTTGGTTTATTTTGCTGTTCTTTTTCACTTTCCTCAAATGATGATTAACTAATTGCTTTTGCACCTTCCATTTATCTTATATATTCATTGAGGATATATACTTTCCTCTCATCATGTTTTTAACTACATCCCATGAGTTTGAAAAGGTAGCATTTCTATTACCACTTAACTTACATATATCTTCAGACTTCCATGGGGATTTCATCTTTGACTCATTGGTTATATAAAAAGATATTTATTTCAAAACACATGGAGATGTTCCAGTCTTCTTTTCTTTAAAATTGCTTTCTAGCCTATTTTGCTAAAATATACCCCAGTGGTTGTAAAGTATGTTGAGCCCTTGCTTTATGATTCAATATATGTGAACAAATTTGATAAATGTTCTATGTGTGCATGAAAAGAGTATGTGTTCTTCAGTCCTTGGGTGTGGTGTCGTATAGCTTAAATCTATAGTCTAAAAGTCTGTCATTTTATTCTACTATAAATAAATATATTATATATGTATGTGTATACTATATTAGCTATGCCACTTGTCCCTTTTTAAAGTTTCCTTTAGGTGCTTATCTATTTTAAGTTCCACTTTTATGTCTTCAAATGTGTGACGCATACTTGTTTTGCCATCTATGTTTAACTATTCTAACAACCTGAAATCGTCTTGGGTTCTTTCTGTTCTCTGTTGTTTCTGCTGATATTTGACCATGGTATCTGGTCTCCTTGTGGACCTACCTATCTTTGGTCAGGTCAAAAAACAAAACAAAACAAGTACAGATATCATTTGAGGCCTAAGATGGTAATGCTTTCATTCAGAGATAATGTTTATTCATTTCTGCTGGCTGTTTGGGAAACCCCTAATACAAGGCAGTGTCATTCCTGAAGGTTCCCAGACCCAACAGACATGGGATTTGAGTCAGTATAAATGCTGGTTTACTTTTGGCTCATTCTCACCTTGAGACTGAAGACCTATGGGGTCCCAGTTTTAGATACAGATGAGCACATTTGAACTTTCATTGAGCTCTGGATTTTATTTTTTTTTCCCCTCACCCAGGGATTCTGCCAAACTTCAGTTTACAACTGCTTCCTCTGGATCACAAATGCCCTCACAGGAAAAGTTTTAGAGATGGTTTTTCCTATTTCATCTAGTTGCTTCATTTGTTCTCAGTACAAGAATTTGTTCAAGTTGTCTTACTATTACCAAAAGCCTATCATATCACCATTGAAATGTTTCATGACTAAAATTTCAGTTATTTATATTATCAGTAAGTGGTGGAAATAATGATAACAATATTAATATCAACTTACTCTTTTCATATATAATATATATTAATCAAGATAACAATCAACACATTTCTCTATAAAAATATATATTGCAATTTCTCTTCCCAAAGTGAGCTGTTTTCCCAACACAAACCCCAAACTGAAATCACTATAAAATCTTTAACAACAACAAAAAAACCCATAATATTCTCAAGTGCTCCTTTTCTCTTTACTTTAAGGATTTGCTGTTTCAGACTTTTTAAATAGTGAGAAATGTTTTCTTAACTCAATCTACCTACCATAAAGATATGAACAGAGTAGAAAGGATTTCAAAGTGACAAGCAAAATACATACTTTTCATATAAAAAGAGTAATTTTTCATTCTATTCTTGAGGGTGGCTCAAACTTTATAATTTAATTTAACTCTCTTAAAAGTAAAAGCAAGTCTAATGGAATCCCAAGGTAGCAGAAATAGCTCATTAAAAATATTAAAACTAATCTAAAGGCTAGTAGGTCTGTGAAAAGAAACTTAACTCTGAAAACTCTGAAAATGATTCCACTTATTCCCAAGATTTACCTATTAAGGAAACAAGAACTGGATCTCTTTATACTAAGAACATATACCAGTTTATTGAGTTTGTTGCACATTTAGACTGCAGATTTGGGGTTCTGAAATAACAAAATATAAATCATGCCTTGCATCTAACCTAACCAAACTAGAGGACATTTCTACAAATTTATCAGCTTCCCTATAGAAGCTGCTAATCTGAGAATAATTTCCTCCATATCAAAGTAATCTGGTGATTTTGTATCTAAGCAACAATGATTTCCTAGAAATATATAGCATAATCCAAACCTTTATAACTTTCACCTGTTTTAAGGCACCTGTTTTTGTATGTCTTGAATGCATTGAGGTTGCTGTCTTTGTATTCATTCTCATGATACTTCACTCCATTCCTTAAACACTATCAACACCAGTTATGAATAGTTAGAGAAGGGAATTGAGAGCTCTCCAAAGTAGTCTTTTTTTTCAAACCTAGAGGAGCAGATAAGAGATCTCAATTCATCTACAATGTCAAAAAAATACTAGAGAGACCCAGACCTGTGTCTGCCCAGCTGTGCCTTCCCAGCTTCACAGTGCTAACCTGACTTCAGGGAGCCTAGGCCTCTGCTCCCGTAGACTCCAGATCATTGGCTCCACCCTGCAGAGACCTGAACTTGCACCCACCCAGCTTCACTGTACTTACCTGGTTTCAGTTACTCAAATACCTTTCCTCTGGTGCTATGACCTGGAAACAACACATGCACACACAACTACATAAAGATAATTGGAAAATCTCAGAAAAGAAGTGACAGATCAAAGGGAATGTGTTGACAAGGAGACTGAGGCCATGAAGAAAGTCCTAATAGAAATGCTAGAGAAGAAAGATAAGTCAAGGAATTGCAGATAAACATGGAAAGCTCCATAAAACAGATTCAATCTTGCAGAGGAAGGAATAGCAGAAGTTTAAGACAAGATAACAGAGGTTACTAAAATGGAAGAGGAAAAACTACATTGAAAAAGAATGAAGAAACCCTACGAGAAATATCAGACACTATGAGAAGAACAAACATAAAGAAAATAGGTGTCTTGGAAGGAGAGGCAAGGGAGAAATGTGCAGAAACCCTATTTAAAGAAGCAATAGCAGAGAATTTCCCACATCTGTTGCAAAAAGTAACCTGGATGTTCAAGCAGCAGAGAGAACACTGAAATTTCTAAATGTAAATAGACCTACTTCCACACATATAAGAGTAAAACTAGCAAAAGTCAACAGCAAAGAAAAATACTCAGGACTGCTGGAGAAAAGAAAAAAGTAACCCACAAGGGCACACCCATCAGGCTATCATCAAATTTCTCGACAGAAACTCTATAGGCTAAGAGAGAGTGGAATGATGTTTTCAAAATAATAAAACTACCAGCCAAGAATACTCTACCCTGCAAAATTATCATTCAAATATGATGGAGAAATAAAGGTCTTTAATGACAAACAAAAGTTAATGAATTTTTCTATCACTAAGCCTGCCTTTAAGAAATTTTGAAAGGGGCCCTACACCAAGGAAAATGAAAATAAAGATTCACCAACTCTCGAAAATGGTTATAAATAGTTAAGCTAAAGCAGAACCAAAGATGAGACCAACAGGAGAGAACAACAACAAAACCACTTAAGTGGGGAGAAAAACATGTAACCTGTACAAATGTATAGATATGATATGATATCACCTCATAAGAGATTATCATAGAGCAGTTCAGTTAGAAACAATCTATAGGATGGATAGGCACAAAGCCCAGTTCTAAAATGATACATAGCTGGAAAGTAGACAAAACTGACAAAATAGACACTGAAAACCATTCAAAGGAAAAATCAAACTTAAATAAGAAATGAAGCAACAGGCACAGAGAACAAAGGCTCAAATGACGGTAATAAAGCCCTGCATTTCAATCATCACCCTAAATGGGAATGGACTGAACTCACTAATCCAAGGTACATAGATCGGCTGACTACATCGAAACACATGATCCATCAATATTATGCCTACAAGAAACTCATATCAGATCCAAAGATAGTTTAGGTTGAAAGTCAAGGGCTATGGAAAAATATAGCAAAGCAACAATGATGAAAGAAAACCATGAACTACAATACTAATATCAGAAACACAAATGTCCAACTAAAAAGGGTATCCTGAGCAAAGAATGGACAATACATTATGATCAACGGGATAATCCGTCAAGAAGAAATAACTGTCACAAACATACATACACATCTGCAGGCTCATATAATTATATAAAACAGGCATGCTCTGGTGGTCTAGTAAGCTAATCCACTGCAGTGCAGTCCACATATACCCCAAGATCCCTGGTTCAAGACCTGGGACTGGGGCAAACAACCCCGATGAACAATGAAATAAAATAAATGAAGTGCTTCTCCTCCCCTCCCCTCCCCTCTCCTCTCCTCTCTCTGCCTGCCTGTTCAGCTTCATTCCTTCTTGAACCTTTCCTTTATATATATACATATATATGTATATATATATGTATACGTATGTATATATAGATATAGATATAAAACAAATACTGACAGATCTAAAGGCAGAAACTGACGATAACACAATAGTAGCAGGAGACTTCTACACCCCACTTGCATAAGTAGATAGATCATCCAAACAGAAAAGCAACAAAGAAATAAGGGCCTAATTAAAGCAATAGACCACATAGAGCTAACAGACACATGCAGGGTGCTCCACCCCAACAAAAAAAGAGCATACATTCTTCTTAAGTGTACATGAAACATTCTCAAGAACAGGTCATATGCTAGCACACAAAACAAGTCTCAGCAAACTTAGCAAAACTGAAATCACAGACAGCATCTTCTCTGACCACAAGGGGATGAAACTAGAAATGAACCAAAAGAGCAAAACTGGAACCACAAAGAGGTGGAGACTACATAATATGCTTTTGAACACTCCATGGATCATCAATGAAATTAGAGATAAAATTAAGACTTATCTGGAAACAAATGAAAATAAAGAGATGAGCTACCAGAACATACGAGATGTGACAAAAACAGTCCTGAGAGGAAATTTTATAGCCATATAAGCTCACATTCAAAACAAAGAGAGAGCCCAAATTAAATATCTAACCACACACCTGAGGGAACTAGAAAGAGAAGAAGAAGAAAAATCAAATATCAAAATAATAAAGGAAATAATAAAAATTAGAGTAGAAATAGATGAAACTGAAAACAAAAAGATCATCTAAATGATCAATATACCCAAGAGCTTGTTCTTAGGAAAAATAAAATTGATATGGCCATAGCTAGACTTGTTAAGAAAAGAAGAGGGAGAACCCTAATAACAAAAATCAGAAATGAAAGAAATGAGATTACAACTGACATCACAGAAATACAAAGGATCCTGAGAGACTATTATGAACACTTAAATGCTAACAAATTCATCAATCATGAAGAAATTGACAGATTTCTAGAATCCTACAACCTTACAAAAATAAACGAGGAGAGCACAGACAACTTAAACAGACTAACCACAAGTGCAGAAATTGAAGCAGTAACAAAGTATCTTTTCAAAAATAAGAGCCCAGATCCAGATAACTTCACTAGATTCTACCAAACATTCAAAGAAGAGCAAATCCCCAACCTCCTTAAACTCCAACAAAGTTGAAGAGGAGGAAAAACTTCCAAATGTGTTTTATGAGGCCCAAACTTCCCTGATTCTAAAATTAGACAAAGAAACACTATAAAAAAGAAAAGTATAGACCAATATCACTTATGAATGTAGATGCAAAAATCCTTAACAAAATCCCAGCAAACAGAATTCAACAGCACATCAAAGAAATTATACACCACAGTCAAGTGGGATTTATTCCAGGGATGCAAGCATGGTTTATCATATGCAAATCAATCAATGTAATACGCCACATCAACAAAGAGAAAAATTTTTAAATGATCATCTCAATAGATACAGAAAAAGAATCTGACAAGATTCAACACCCATTCTTGATAAACAGCCTTAAAAAAATGATAAAAGAAGGCACATACAAACTCATGACCAACATCATAATTAATGTGAAAAACAGTCTTTCCCATAAGATCTGGAACAAGACAAGGTTGCCCATTATCACTACTACTATTCAACATAGTTCTGGAAGTCTTAACCAGAGCAATAAGGCAAGAAAAAGACATTAAAGGAATCAAACATAGAAAAAGAAGAAGAAATAAAACTATCTCTATTTGTAGATGATATATATTATACCTAGGAAATTCTAAATACTCTACCAAAAACAGCTACATATAATAAATGAATAGAGCAAAGTGGCAGGATATAAAATCAATACACAACAATCAGTAGCATTAGCATTCCTGCAAACAATGAAGAAGAGAAACTAAGAAATCCCATTCATAATGGCAAGAAGAAAAATCAAATACCTGGGAATAAACTTAACAAAGGGTGTGAAAGATCTCTACAATGAAAACTACAGGGTCTTAACAAAAGAAATAAGAAGAGACACAAAGACAAGGAAAAATATTCCATGCTCATGGATTGGAAGACTCAATATAGTAAAAATGGTCATTCTACCCAAAGTAAGGTATAGGCTTAATGTAGTTTCCATCAAAATTCCAGGGACATTTTTCAGGAATTGGAGCAAACAATACCAAAGTTTGTATGGAATCACAAAACCTTTGAATAGTGAAAGCTATCTTAAGAGAAAAAAAGAATAGTGGAGGAATCATACTCCCTAACCTCATACTATATATACTACAGAGCAATCATCATCAAAAGAGTATAGAACAAAAAACATACAAACCAGTCAGTGAAATCAAATTGAGAGCTAAAAAATTAAGTCACATCTATATGGACAATAAATCTATAACAAAGGTGCCAACAGTATACAATAGAGTAAGGAAAGTCTATTTAACAAATGGTGTTGAGAAAATTGGAAAGACATCTGCAAAAAATAAAGAAAAGAAAAGAAACCAGATTGCTCTTTATCACCATACACAAAAATTTACTCAAGATGAAACAAAGACCTGGATATAAGACCCCAAACCATAAACTACTTAGAAGAAAATATAGGAAAAACACACTACAACCTCAACCTCAAAGAGATCTTTGGGGAAGGAACAGCTCTGTCAAAAGAAGCCAATGTATAACTAAGTTACTGGAACTACATCAAATTGAAAAGCTTTGGTACAGCAAAAGAATCCACCACTAAAACAAAAAGACAACCCATGGAATTGGAGAAGATATTCACGCAGCATACATCAGATAAGAGGTTAATATCCAAAATATATAAAAAGCTCACATACCTCTACAATAAAAAGGCAAATGACCCATTCAAAAATGGGCAAAAGAACTGGATACCAATCTAAGTAAGACACACAAATGGCCTACAGACACATGAAAAATTGTTCTACATCACTCATTATCAGAGAATTGCAAATAAAAACTACAATTAGATATCACCTCACACCAGTGAGAATGGCCTATATAAAAAGTATTGGAAATAGCAGGTGTAGGGGGGGGGGTGGTGTGGAGAAAACGAAACCCAGCTACACTGTTGGTGGGAATGCAAATTGGTGCTACCTCTTCGGAAGACAGAATGGATCTACCATTCGATCCAGCAATCACACTCTTGGGTATATACCCCGAGGATACAAAATCTCTAATCAGGAAAAATAACAGAACCAGTATGTTTACAGCAGCACAGTTCACAAGATCCAAGGAAATAACCTAAGTGCCCATCAATAGTTGACTGAATAAAGAAGCCGTGGTACATACACTCAGTGGAATTATATGCAGCAGCTAAAAAGAATCAAAACTGTGTCCTTTGCAAAAATCTGGATGGAACTCGAAGAGATCATTTATAGGAAATAAGAAAAAATATATAGTTTTACTCATATGTGGAATACAGTGAAATGAAACAGACAAACCCCAGCAAAAACTCTCAGCACACAAGATGATGACTGCTAGGGTGGTGGAAGTAAAGAGGAAAGGAAAGAGGGGACAAGATGTGAGTAGATGGCACTAGGACTTGGGTGGTGGGTGTGGTGTGAAATATAGATTGAGATGCAATTTCAATATCCTAAGAAGAATATAGCATTGTAAACAAAAGAAATTATAAATATAACTATTACAAACAAATAAAAAGAATAATAAAGCCCAAGTTCTCCATTACTTGGAAGTGAACAATTAATTTAGAGCTCCTTATCGGTAAGCAGTTTCATGTGTTTCCTCCATCCTCTTCAACATCTTCCAAATCTGTCCACTGACCTCCATCAGATATTTTCCATCACTCCCCTGTAGCAAATCCCAAGCTTGTGGCAGCAAAGTAGGAATGACTGGCAAGATTGCATTGCATTAGAAAGGTTTTGTATGTCAATTTTATATGAACCTGTCTTATTTAATGGTACTAACATTTTAATAGTAATTTCTTCCTTTGAAAAATAAGAGAAAATACTCATCATGTACAGGAGTGAGAAAGCAAGAGAAGCACAAAATCAAGCACATATTCTCCATTTAATCTTTGATGGTCATCTGACCATCAAAGAAAACTTGAATACAAAGCATTTGGCCTTGGTCAATCTTTGGTTTTCCCGTAGGAGTCTTCTTCCTTCAGTCATGTCTGTTTAGCACTGCCCCTACTTTCTACACAGTCTCTGCCCCGACTTCCCACATGTCTAATCAGGTATATGGTACTCTTCCCAATGGTGCATTTCACAATTGGGAACCCAGATTCCAAATATTCCCCTCCTTCCCATCTAAACTGTCCTGTGTTTTATTTTCTCAGAACTTGCTCAGCTTTTATTTGTTCTGTTCAAACTTCATGACTCCTTCTGACTCAAATGTAAACACCAGTAGTCCTCACTTTGCACTAGTCACCAGAGTTGCAAACACCAATTCCCCACCAACATGCTTCAAATTTCAGCCACCGTGGTGCATAAGTGTGACTAGTTGCATCAGATATAAGCTCCAATATTTCTCTTCAGTCCAAAGATCATAAACAACAGGTGTGCATCATGATCAACCATATGCATCATTTCTCTACGAATCTTCCAGGGACGGGTCACTGTGCATCTGTTATCCATTTGCCAGCAGCGCATGTGTTTGTATGGCCTCCTTGTCTCTTGGTGATAAGCCCACATGGAGACATGGAGAATCAAAAGTTATAATAAGCCAACAAAAAAGAGTGTAACAAAGAAACAAAGAGTGGTAACACTGGAAGTGAAATTCAAGTTGAACAAAGAGCGGTCAGGGAATGTGAATGCTGCCCTCATTGGAGAGCTCCAGACATGCAGCCAGAAAAATTAAGGAAGGTGAACTTACAGACAGGAGTTATGAAAGTGGTTATGATGAAAAGGATGAAAGTGAAACCAGCAAGATACACACACACATACACACATTAAAGGAACTGGAAGGTTTTTTCACAACATTGCAAGTTCAAAAGACAAAATATTGGATACTGATTCAGTCCTAGAAAGGAGTATGAGAATCTGCCAACGCAGTGGCAAGAAGTTTTCTCCAGAGAGTAAATTAGATGACAAGAAGAAGAAAAGCTTTTTACAAATTATAACGTTCTTTCATTCTCAATGTTCCTGGTGTTTTACATTACCCTATACTAAATAAATACTAATTTTGCTATTTCTCCATTCCTCTATATGCTTAGAACCATCAGTAAGAGAAGTCTTGATATTTGCATAGGATAATGCTGCATCCCCTCCATGGTGGAAGAGCTGTATGCTTAGGTTATCCCATGCTGTCACTACAAAAATTAGACCATCGAGATTGTGCCACTCAAGGTGAGAATGGCCATCGTACTGTCTAAATTTAGTTAAGCTGAACCATATGTATTGTTATTGATAATTTCTCTAACACTCTTGTTTCATTTCTCTGCCATTCTCCTTTTCTCTTTCAGTCAGGCTCACAGGTATCTTTTTTTTAAAAAAAAAAAAAAAAAAAACAACTTATTATTAAAAGCTTTGAGTAGATGAAATATACAGAGTACTATGGTGACTTCCCGTGTATGCATGCCCGTGTTTAAACAAAGAGCAGCGTTATAACATAGTCCACAGCTCTCAGCACCCATCCTGGGTGTAGCTCCCTCCAAAGATCCCAGCTCACCAATGAGAAGCAGGGTCCCAGATGTGTGTTTGTTGTTTCCATAATGCTGTTACACCGAGTCTTCAGCAGCTAGTCTTTTCCTTGATGCCTGAAGATTGTGTGCTCTCCCATCTTACCACCAGGGAATTTAAACAGTGCTGTTTCCTTTAGCACAAGTGCTTTTCTCTGGTGGGCTGCCCCAACCACCTCTGTGCCCCGCTTCCCCCAAGCCACCTCTTAGTTTTCTTCAGATCTCAACACTCATCACCTCTCTGGAAGCACCCATGGTTCTCTCACACTATGTCAGGCCCTGTCTTCGAGTTCTCAGAGTGCCTTGCACTCCCCTTTGCATCAGGCATCTCAGATGTGATTTAACCTTCATTTGTGTGATTCTTTATTAGTAAGTGTCCCCAGTACAATCTGATGGCAGGAACCGTGTCTGCCCACTCAGCTCTCTCTCCCTGGCATGGAGCAGCACTGTGCTAGCACACAGAAGACGTCCAATCCTGATGCAATTATGTGGATAAGACGTTCCTTAATCTTAGACACTTGGGGACTCATAAATATTTTAAAGATCAAAATCTGGTGATCAAAAATTGAAGAGCCCACCACCCTGCTGCAATCTGCATAAAACCAAATGCCAGCAATGACCCTTGACGCGTATGTAACACAGATCCCTGGAGGTAATGGACTTCTGTCACACAGCAGTAAAAAAAATCTGGTAAAAAAATGGAGCAGCTTCTAAAGATAATTTTCTTTCTTCTGAGCCAATATATAGATTGGGAAGTTTATTTCTTTAAAAAGACAACACAGGCACCCCCAAGAGATCTAGGGGGAGTGATTATTTCAGCAGAATTTGAAAGTGGAAGGATACTCAGGAGAGAAATGGAAAGTAACCTAAGAGACTTCTCTGGAGGCCCCCTGGATTAGGAAATCTTTTCGGAGGACCACAAAATGAGGCCATGGAGAGGCTTCTTGCTCAACAGCATGCATTTTTAATGACAGGGCTCTGTGCTTCCCAGCCCTTCTCACCCAACAATGACCTCCTCATCTCCGGGAGCCCTCGAAGCTTTCTCGCCCAGCCTTCTCCATCCGGTCACTTCAGCGGACATCTGCTTGTTAATCAGCACTAGTCCTTGTGAAATTAGCAGCTCCAAAACACTGTTACCCATTCATGCTAATTACTGGGGCAGTTCCGAGATTCCCGAGGGAAGTTGGGGCCCCCTGTGCATGAAGGGCCTCTGCAGAGTCTAATATTAGCATTAAAAAAAAAAAAAACCAACCCAAAACAATAACAACTTTTTCAGATATGAAGTCCCTGGTTTGAATAAGCCTTGTGAAGAGTGTGTCCATGCACAGGACAACTACATTTCATCTATGAAATTCTCTTGGTTTCATGGGCCTAGATTTGGGATCCTTTGGGTCTAAAGAATGTCCATTAAAGTAAGTGTCCTTAGTTTAGGGCTTGCAAATGAACTGGGACAGGAACTCATGCTCTCTGTAACTTGTAGGCAGGTTATTAAGTGCTGGTGCATCTTTTCTTTTCTGTATCAAGAACGCTGCGCTGACTTCACCCTCAAAGCAGGTCATGCCTCCACACAGAATCTCCTCAGGCTGGAGAGTTAACCACCAAGCTAATCTCTAACCATAACTGGCCAAAATGCCTTGGAGGTTACCACACAGTGAAGCAAGCTTCTCATGGGCAAGGAGCAAGATAGGAGTTGTGAGGAGAAACAAGTACTGCTGTCTTTATATTCTTCATTGTTATGAGAATAACTTTCTTACAATGGTCCTAAATGTTTTATACTAGGAAGGAAAGCTTACTATAATGCCAAAGAAACCTAGGCTTTGGACACACACAGGCAGTGATATTCATCTGACAAGAGGTCTCTGAGACACGTTTTTCAAAAGTGCTTTCACACAAGGTGTCCTCACCATTTGGAAGGCAGAGAGAGGAGTGGGCATGAAAATGACTGGAACAGGAGCTCATGAGAGCTCAAGTATGCATCCCTTCTCAACAGCATGTTCAGTGACATCACAATGGCCGCTTGAAATGGAGTATGTGACCATGGAAGACAGTAACCTCTACACATCAGGGCCCTTTTCCTCAGTTATCCAGTCACTAAATACCAACGCACCACGTAAAAATCACACTAAATTGTCAAACCAAGAAAGAAACAGACATACACCAAATTTGAAGGTATATTTATCATTTTGACTGCAATATTCCAAAGAGGTATATGGAAGTCTTCATGGCTGCCTGCAAGCCTATGTTGATGGTTGTCTAGCTCAGATGCGTACCTGCCCTGAGTGTCCAGCACAATGTGTAGACACAGATGGCTTTCACAAACAGCTAATATACACCTTTCTGAGCCGATGTCCACAGTTTTATGTTTTTTAAGGTTTTGCCAACAAGGTGCTTTATTTTTGTTTTGTTTTGTTTTGTCAGAAGTTCCCGCCTAGTTAGGATACCAGAAAGTGCAAATGCCCTAGCTAGTATGACCTCAACAGGCCTCCAAGAGGCACCTTGGCTGAATTCCTGAAGAGTCAGACTCCTGTCTGGAAGCATCTATGTGAAAAAGGTCTCCTGTGATTACTGTTGCCTGAGAAAACAGGAAAAATCCAGTGAGAAGAAACCAGATTTCATTCAGCCTTGACTTCACCAGTCCTTCCTCTGCTCTGCAGGCAGCCCAGAGGCTAGCAAAAGTCTGGAGGATTACGGCATGTGTCTCCAAGTTCTGGCAAACACATCTCACTGTGTAACCAAGCATCTACTTGGTTACTGGTCCTGGCAGTTTGTATTCACTGGGAAGCAAACACCAGGATAGGATCAGATGTCCAAGAGATTTATTAGTGACATGTCCAGAGAAGTTAGGTAGCATCTTCAGACCACACTGCAGGTCTGGAAAATGTGAGAGGAGTGAAGAAGGAAGGAGAACTGGGTTGGAGGAGCTCTGGATTACAGAAGAGTTGTAGTGAGTTTCAGCCAGGCTGATGGTGAAGTGCTAGTCAAATCACCCTGATGCATCCCGTGTCTCCCAGAACGGACCTGTGGTAGGCCCAACACTATGGTCATTCTGCCTGGACAAGTCCATCAGGAGCGTGGCCTCAAGGGGACCTGATGGCAGATCCATGAAGATCTGAGTGGAACATTCTTATGGCCACCACACTACATGGTCAGCATCATCCTTTCATAGATGGACTGTCCCTGAATTAACTTATTCTTTTAAATACAAGGAACTGTAATGGAAACACGAACACTCTATGCAGCAGTGTGAGACTTCAGGCCATTCATTCATCATGAATAGTATCACAGACCTGCCAGCTGGGGAAAATGTTGACCCATCCTTGAGATTAAGAACATACACCTCTCAGTTCATCTGGGAGAAGAATGGGGTAGGAGCTGGTGAGTGCTGTACCCAACAGAAACCCACGCTCTGGACACTGCATTCTTGTTTATCCCTGTTTACTCTCTATGGCACTAAGCAAAACTCTTCAGAAAATTCTAGTCTTCAAAATTCAAGAACTCAATAAAGCGATTTTAGTTGACTCCTGGGAGAGAATTTTAGAAAAGAAGCCAGTGGGATAGTGGCTGCAGCAATTAAAGAGAGCAATCCCATGGAGCAGATAAAATTTAAGAGGAATAGAGGTAAATGCACTTGGCCTAAATACTTTGTCTTACCTGGGCAGTCTCTGACAGGACCTGAACTAAAGAGAGTCTGCATTTTGTTTTAATAAGGGAGTTCAATTCCCTTACATAGATTATAAAAATGTGTGCATATTAGTAAACAAAGGCTCATTACGTAACACTTTGTACATAGTGTTGCAGGGATTCAGGAACTCAAGACACCATTAACCCTTCCACACCCTTGGGGAGGATTTCTGCAGCTCTCCAGCAGTCCAGCCCTATACTGTCTGGAGGCAATCACTACAATCTGAGGTCAGTTTCTTACGTCAGCAGCTTACCATGGGTGACAGTCATCTCTTAATCACATTCATCCAACCCCCTGGTTGTGCAATAGGAAGGGTAGAGGAGATTCTCGCAGTTCAGTCTTCAGAAGAATGAAACAATCAGGAAAATAGTCCTGCTCTCTCCCTCACCTCTTGGTCTATAAAGATCTAGAAGTTGAATGAATGAAGAAACACATGATATGATCAGGGACGAGACTATGGACCAACTCCCCCCTTACCTTCTAACATCCTGTAGACCCAATCCAGCAATGCACCAGGCTCCTATGGATAAGGGTCAGCAAACAGAATGAGAAAACTACATAAAGAACAATAAACACAGGGCAAGAGAGGAAGACAGAACTTACTGCAGAAGTGTCTGCCTCCCTTACATGGACATGCAAGGGAAGAATGTAGCAGTTAATCAAAAGGCTGAGAAAAACAACTATCATGGGATGCCTATCTAGTCCCCAACCCGTAAAGTATTCCATCCATAGCATACCAAAGGTTGTGCCTCGGCATGTGGGAATGGCAGCTTTACTGTCCACAAAGACTCTCCCCATCTTTCTCCGCACTTTTCACTTTAATAAACTTTCCATGCATTGACTTGAGGCCCCACTGAAATCTTTCACCACTGCACTCAAGAACCCAAGCGAGACTCACTCAAACTATTACCTGTGACAGGGGACAGCCCTATAAAGATGACCAAGGCTCTACCCAAGCCCATTCCAGGTAGCAGAAAACATCAGGAAAGCACTTGAGCTTTTGTCCCTCAAACTAACAGTTAAATAATAATTAGTTACGTTTTGCTTAGTGTTTCATAGTTTACAACTTTGCAGATGCTAGCTTGTCTAAGATGCATAACAGACTAGTAAAATAGGAACTGTGTATATATATATATATATATGCTCTTTATTTTCCTAAAGAGGAAACCAAGGCTCTCAAAGAAGTTTATGAACTTGTGCAAAGTCAAGCAGGCAAGGAACATTTACACAAGAATAACGGTGACAAAGGAACAGCAACTGCCACCATTTATTGAGTGCTAGTTTGTAAAAGATACTAAACCCTTTGCATACATTAGCTCTAATTATTAAAAGAACCTTGCAAGAAAGTATTCATGTGCTCATTTTCTATCCTCCAGAGCATGCAACAAAGTGCTTTTCATATAGACCCTCAAAGAATGTTAGTAGATTGACTTATTGGAAAGATATAATCTGTTGATGGAGTCCAAATCCATTACACTCTCAGGAAGTGATTCAGAATTTTATAGAGAACTGTAGTTAAGCAGCAAACAGAAATATTAAAATATTAACCAAATTCAGAAACATTTGTTTTTCAGTTTTCCACACCTATAACATTCAAGAATAAAATGTTTGTCTTCAATTTCACCTTTGATTAAATCCCTCTCCACCCATGTTGGCCTTATTTTAGGTAGAGAGTCAGATATGCCATAGTTTGTATTCAGCAAGAAGCCTGAAGATTTAAAAATCCTTCCCACTCAATCCTCCTGTAATTAATATTCCACTATTTAGCCACTGTGCTTACAGTCAGAGGATAATCTAATTAAAGCAGCAAAGCATTTACAAGTAGTCCTTGTTTGACCCGCCGGATATCATGATGCTTCAGTGTGAATGAAGACTTAGAGCACAGGGAATCCAAGACAGGTAGGAGAAAAGCGCAACAGAAACATGATGCAATGTTCCTTTAACCAAATTTTTGAAAGGAATAAAAATAATAAAAGGAAAGGAAGGGGCGTGCTCTGGTGGAGTAGCAGTTGGATCAATCGTCTCCTAAGGAACATGAGACCACACACCCCTGCATCCGAGTCCCGGGTCCAGGCAGAACAAGCAGAGTGAACTAAATAAAAATAAAATAAAATGCTTCTTTCTCTTCTGTCTCTGCCTGCCTGCCTGCCTACTCACCTTCATTTCTGCCTTCACCTTTCCTTTGAAAACAAGAAAGAAAGAAAACGCGATCCACCTTTGACAAACCCATCTCATTTAGTGGGAGAAGCAAGTGGCAGTCATATTATTTCCCACCCGCCTCAGCAGTTTCTCATCCTTCCACCAACACTCCCTCCCCTGCACACACACACAGACAAAAGAGCACCCCTCTCATCACACGCACGTGGTGATTCAGACACAAAAGAAAATCTGCCTCTCACATGGCTCCTTCTACAACTTAGTAAAAGAAAAACAGCAGGCATGATAATAGCAAAGAAGCCAAACCCACTAACATGCAGGGAAGAGGAAAAAATATACTGGCTGGGAAGGTGTTTTATCACTAAAATGACTAAAGTTCCTGCAGTGGCTCCTTTTCTGGGAAGGCTTAAATGGTACAGCCAACTAAGGACTTGTATGGTTTCGTGGACTCGGAGTCCTTGGGAGAGAGGTCAGGGTCAAAGACCTTGCGTTCCCCTGTCTCCAGAAAAAGAATGATTGTAAGAAGAGAAGAAGGAGGCAGGCTTGAAGGTGCGGGCTTCCTCGTTGTTTGTAGATGGGGGTGCGACTCTGTGTTGAGCTACAATAGAGTTTTCCCCATTCTTCTTCAAATCTCACTCTTTAAAACATAGCAAGGTTTCTTGCTTTCCAGAAATCTTCCACAGTCTCTCAAACCTAGATCCTTCCCTTCTCAGAAGGCCCAGTGCTTACTGGACCTTAGATTGTAAGAGCTGCAGATGCAGACTAGCTTCTGTTTGCTTAAGGAGCACTTCGTGAGAATGTTCCAAGAACCAGCACCCAAGACTGCATGCGCTTGGCTACGTGTTGAGAGCCACGAGCTGCACTGTGGGGGCTGCAGGGCCAGGTGTGGGGAGCAGGCTGCTGGAAGCCTTACACACAGAACTGAGTGAGGCCCATGGGTTCAGAGGCATTCAGAAAACGCAGCTTATTGACAAAGGGGCCCAGGGCCTGGAGCTTGGGGTGAAGATATTGTAGTTACAATTAATTTGTCTGCCTTCTCCTACAACTAAAAGAGATTCAACCGTAAAACAAAACTGGAGTTTGGACAACTTTTGGAAGCTGAGGAGCATAGCCAAACATCTTGGCAAATCTCATTTAAGACAGTGAGCCGTCTGCCAAATTACGATACAGCTCTGCCCATCCGACCTCCCAGCTGAGTGTAGGCCAAGGAGTCAGATACCTGGCTTGGTTTGTCTGTGCCCGAAGGGGTTCCTGGGACGTGGGCTTTCTGTTTTTAAGTTGGATCACTCTTGGTCAAAGAAGGTAAGCAGGTTAAACAAAGTCCTCATGGAGGACCAGGAGGGTCAAGGCCACAGGAATGAGGACTGACTCTCAGAGTGGACAGAGGGCACACAAAGCCATGGGTTTCGGCAGTGCCAGGGCCTGGTGAGAGGGAGGTTGGACACTTGGGTTGCAAAAGTGTCTTCCAAAAAGAATGAAGCCTCTGATCTGGACACTTTTCCAACTGGTTCAGAAAGCATCTGTCGCCTTAGTTCCTGATTCCGGAAGATGCTCTACCTGCAATTCCCTCAGGAAATGGATGGGAAAGTCACAGGAAGAAGCCCTCAGTCCCCAGATGAGAGATACCTCCCTACCAGCCTTGACGACCATGCAGAAAACCATGCAACCTACATGCCCAGGCTCCCACCCAGCTGATGGGGAACCACCTGCCATGCAGGGCTGAGGTGTGTTTGGACTATCCTTGCTCTGCACTGAGTGTTTGTGTCCCTAAAACTCACATGTTGAAATCCTAATCCATGGTGTGGTGGTATTTGGAGGTGGAGCTTTGTGGGTCAAGGGGCTGGGTCACGAGGGTTGAGCTCTCAGAAAAGACCCCAGAGAGCTCTTGCCCCAACCACAGGTGAGGACACAACAGGAAGACAGTGGTCCATGAACCCAGAAGCGGACACTCACTAGACCCTGACCAACCTGGTTGGTCAGCCAGGTTTCTCAGCATCCAGGACAGTGAGAAACAAATGTCCTCTTTTTTCATTTCTTTTTTTTTTTTTTTTCAAAGAAAAGATGCAGGCAGGAATGAAAGCAGGCAGGCAGGCAGGCAGGCAGGTGGAGAAGAGGAAGAACATTTTAAATTTTATTTTTATTTAGTTATTCATGTTGGTTGTTTTCCACCCCCCAAAACCCCAGAACTTGAACCCAGGGCTATGTGGAGGGGCCTGACTTATCTGCTACTCTACCAGGGTGCACCGCCGAGAAATACATTTCTACTGTCGATTGGCCTCCCCATCTGGGGCGCATTTGGTAGAGGAGCCAGAACTAAGACTGTTCTAATGAGCCAGGACACAGGAATGACCTGATGATGCTGGATTCCCTTCCTAATAAGAAATAATAAGGCCACACCATTTCTGTCAGTGGGGAGAGTGAGACAGGTGGGGAGAGGGCTCTGGCCTTCCCCCTTCAAAGGGAGACAGCTCCAAGAGGGAACGAGCCACAGCAGACTCTGAGCAGCTGCAGTTCAAGCTTTCTTTCCCAGGTTAGAATCCCCAGGGCCCAGGGCTCCGAGATGAACCCATACAGTCACCCATGCTAACGGGGTAGCAATTTGACTCTTGGTTCTTATCAAAAAAGAAAAAGACAGCAACACACAAAAAACAAACAAACAAAAACACCTGATCACAGGATAATCAGACCTGTGGATTCCACCTTTTAGGAGGCTTTCCAGAGGAGCAAGGGACGACTCTTAGAACCTCCTTACCACGATCGATGGCGCTGTTCTCAGGAACACCCGAAGTTCATGTGAACCGCTCAGCTCTAAAATGATCTTTCCCACTTGCTCTAAATCTTCCTCGTGCTGGAAGACTTGACACTTGTCAGGGGCAAGGCCGGCTGCCCCTAGCTCTGATTTGCAGTGGACACGAAACATGATAAATTGCCAGAAACTTGGCATCCCAGCATCAGGTGATAGTAGCCTGCAAGTGATAGGCTGGCATGCACGCACGCACGCACGCATACACGCACGCACGCACTCTGAAGTTAAAAACTCGTTGGATTTTGGCTTCAAGTCAATGACGTCTTTGATTGTGCTGGGTAATTGGAAAAGAGATTTAAGTTCTCCCGAGGTTTTCTGGTGCTGTGGAGTCTGCAAATGCTGACATAGCAAACAGTTTACCAAGAAACACTCCTCTCTGGAATCATTCAAGGATCTAATGTGAAGAGACTTACAGACTTTAGCTTATTGTGAGGTAATGCCAGGAGCCCTAAAAGCAAGAACAGAGCAAGAGGATAGGGACTTGGGGACAGGGAGGGAATGTTGCACTAGGGTAGAGAAAAAGACCAGTGCGATCCCCATGGGCACCTGCAGTGTGAGGGGCATTGAGCCCTCCGGTGAGCAGTCCAAGAGGAAAGCGCAGGGGTGCGGGCGGGGGCCTGAACCCTTCAGGCACCTCCTCACGGGGGTTCTGGACGCACATTGAGGAACTAAAGTTGTGGTCTCCCTACCCGATGTATGAATTCTATGCAGCTGTTAAAAAAGATGCTGCTCTTTGCGACATTCTGGATGGAGCTGGAGGGGGTCGTGCTAAGTGAAATAAGCCAGAAAGAAAAGTACATGCTGGTTTCACTCATACATGGAATACAAAGAAGCAAAATGAATGAATAGATAAACCCCAACAAATTTCACAGAACAGAAGACTGGCCGCCAGGGGGAGGGGGAGGAAGGGAAGGAGGAAAAAAGATGAAGGGCACTAGACCTCTGGTGCTGGGTGTGGTGTGAAATGCACACAGACGCGAGGTGATTTCAATATCCTAAAATGCATATAGCAATATAAACAAAATACATAATACAATTATTTAAAATGCAGCAAAAACTCTGCCTTCTGGAAAGCAGGGGGTCTGAGTGGTGGGGCTGCCCCAGGTAATTAAAATAGTGTGTGTGCGTGCTTGTGGGTGGGTGTGTGCATGCATAAATGTGTCTGTCTGTGTGAATACACGAGTGTGTGAATTTGTATATGTATGAGACACGAGTGTCCTGTGGGTGTGTGTATATGTGAATGTGTGTGTGCAGTGTGCGTGTAAGTGCGTGCATATGTATGTGTGAGTGTGATGTGTAAATGTGTGATAGATGCATTGCTTGTGCATATGTGTGAGCATATGTGAAGTATATATGAATGTGTGAGCGTTTGTGAGCATACATGCAGACACTGCACAATGTAAAACACTGATTCCCTTTTCCTGCCCCGCAGGGCAGGGTGCATATCCAGGCTTCAAGTATACTGCTCACTTTTCAGCCCAGAAGCCAGAGGAGCACACTCTTACCTGGTGGTGAAAGGCAGCAGTTGTTCTCAATGCTTTTCATTCACAGATGTTAAAAACTGCCTAGAAAGCCTGTGGCGCTCACCACCTCCCCCAGCAGGGCTCTGCTCTGCACTTGGAATGCTCTGTGATGCCTGTGGAGAAACAGTTTTCTTCAGTAAACTATTTTATTTTACAATAGTCTTAAATTTACCAAAAAATTTCAAAATAGTACAGAGAAGTCCCATACCCCTCACACAGCCATGTTTCCCTTGACACTTTCCATTATTATAACTGTCCCAATGAATGAACCAATACTGATGGATTATCATGACCTGAAGCCCATACTTTGTTCAGATTCTCTCGACATTTTCCTAATGTCCCTGGAACCATCAAGGGTGCCATGAACACGTAGTCATCATCTCTCTTTGGGTTTCTCTTGGCTGTGACCCTACCACAAACTTGTCTTGAATTTGAGGATCTTGGCAGTTTGAGGAGCACTGCTCAGGTATTTTATATAATGTCCTTCAACTGAGGTTCACCTGATGTTTATTTCATGATTAGACAGGTATTGCAGGGAGGAAAACCAGAGAAGTAAAGATCAGCCTGTCTCATCAAGGGGCACGCATCAACAAGACTTAGACTGCCGACGCTGACCTTGCTCACCGGCTGAGGTGTGTTGTCAGGTGTTTCCATGATCCAGGTGCTGTCTCTTCTGTCCACATGGCTCTCTGTGGAGGATGGTGTGTGCCGGGAGAGTTTGCTCCAGCAACTTGAGCATGGAGCACCTACTTAGATTACTTCCAGTCATACTTTATGGAAATGTGTTCATTCTCAATTTATTTCTTCAGTCACTTAATTAAACCATTAGGAACTAGTGGATATTTGTTTGATATTTTGGGTTATTATCTAATATTTTATTTTGCTGCTCAAATTGTTCCAGCTTTGGCCATTGGTAGCTCTTTCAGCCAGTTTCCTCTGATACTGTCCCCTGCCATAGTATAGCTAAAAGAGAGAAAAAAGGAAAAGGGAAACTTTATTTTCTGGATGTTTCCAGTTCACCTTGTATATTTCCTACCCTAGTCCTAAGATCAGCTATTTCATTAAGGGACCCTGGTTTCTTTTACTGGAGATAGTATTAGAAATCCAGATCAGGGCACTTAGATGTGTTCATGGATGCTGGGATGCTGTTGTTTCAAGCCCTCTCAGGTGACAGAGCAAAGAGATATGTGTACATGCAATGTCTATACATATATTTATGTTAACTATCTGTACCTATATTAAGCTAAATATGAGATCATATTAATACCTGCTTGGGAGGATTTCAAAGTGTGGTGTCTTCTCATTCTCTTGACACGGTCTTTTTCAGAGTAGGAATTTTTATTGTCATCAGATATAGCTTAATAATTATTTCTTTCATAAATCATGCCCTAGAATCATCACCATATCCAAGTTCTTCTAGATTTTCTCCTAAGCTATCTTTTAGTTTTGTTCTTTTGTATTTCACATTTGGGTCTGTGATCAGCTCTGAAGTAATTTTGTCAAGGATGTAAGGTCTGTGTGTAGACCGCACATGAATTTCCAGGGTTCCAGCAGCATTTGTTGCAAAGATTGCCCTTGTTACAAAGATTGTCTTTGTTACATTGTATTTCCTTTGTCCCTTTTTCAAGGATCAGTTAACTCTATTTATGTGGATCTATCTCTGGGCTCTGTATTCTGTTCCATTGATCTGTTGGTCTGTTCTTTGGCAATACACCCTAGCTTGATAACTTTGGCTTTATATTAAGTCTTGAAGCTAGGTAGTATAAATTCTCTGTTTCTCTCTTTCAATATTGAATTGGCTTTTCTGAGTCTTTTGCCTCTGTCTGTAAACTTGAGAATCAATTTGTTGAGAGCCACAAAATAGCTTGGGATCGTACTGAATCTCTAGATCAACTTGGGAAGAGCTGACATCTGGATAGTATTGAGTCTTCCTATCCTGAGACATGGAATATCTTCAACTTATTTAGTTCTTTCTTGATTTCTTTTTACACAGTTTTGTAGTTTTGCTTGTATAGGTACTCTACATAGTTTATTATATTTATACATAAGTAGTCCACTTTTTAAGATGCTAATGTAAATGATACTGTGTTGTTCATTTCACATGTCACTTGTTCATTGCAGGGAGATAGGAAAACAATGGAGTTTTGTATATTTGTACCCTGTGACCTGTAATTGCTTATTTGTTCCAGGAGTGTTTTAATCTTGTTAAATTTTCATATTTTTCTACATAAACAATTGTATCATTAGTGAATAAAGCAGTGTTATGTCTCTCTTGCCCAGCCCAATCTTTACCATGTTGAAAAGGAGTGATAAAAAGGGACAGCCTTATTTTATTCCTGATCTTAGTTGAAAAGTATTGTATTTCTCATCATTAAGTGTGATGTCAGTGATATATATATTTTTTTACATTTGTTATCAATTTTGGGGCGCTCTCCCTCTAGTCCTAGTTTGCTGACAGATTTTATCATAAAAGGGAGTTTTTTTTAATGAGTTTTCTCTGACTATTGACATTATCATATACTTTTTCTTCTTTAGCTTATTGATGTGATGGATTACCTTAAAAGATTTTCAAATGTTGAATCAGTCTTTTATACCTTGGACAAATCTCATTTGGTTGTAGTACTTAATATTTTTATATATTGTTGGATTCAATGTGCTAATTTTTTGTTCTAGCTATTACATCTATATTCGTAAAAGTTATTTTGGTCATGGTTTTACTGTTCTTGTAATTTGTCTGGTTTTGGTATAGGAAATGTTGGCTTCATAGAATTAGTTAGGAAGTATTCCTTCTATTGCTATAATTTGGAAGAAATTGTAGAGAGTGAATATAATTTCTTCGTAAATGTTTAATAGAATTCACTAATGAACCCATGTGGACCTGGGGTTTCTGTTTTGGAAAGCTACTAATTATTGATTCATTTTCTTAAATAGATATGCTCCTAATAACATCTACTACTTTTAAACTTGCCTTTAATTCCCATTTGAACCAATTTTTAAAAGCTCTTCTTTTGTTAGCATTGCTTATTTAGCTTACAGAGCTTCTCTACCTTCCTGGAAGCGAGTGAGTGGGTTTCCACTTATAGGTCTAGCCTTCAATGATCTGCCAGTTAAGCAAAAGGTATATCTCTAAATGATGGGATTCCAAAAGTCTCAGCAGAGAAATGCCTGTGGAAGAAGTGAAGAAAGCTAAGGACTATGTACTCAAACCCACTTGGATTTCACATCAGGCTCTCACACATAAACACTCTATAACCTCAATTACCTGTGATTTTGGTAATACCTATTTTCCTTCTCTAGAAAATGGGAAATAAACTCTGATCTTAAATGATTTTCTGAGTACTGCATGGGATAGTGGCAATGGGGCACTCCCCCCACAATTCTTTGTGGTTTCCTAATTCTTAAAAAATGACATTAAAAAAAGAAAAATAATATCCAGAATATATAAAGACCACTTTAAAAAACAGTGGAATAACTATCAGTCTCCAATTCATGACAAACCAGTTATTAACATGTCTACATTAACTGATTTGTGTTGAATGTTGAATAACTTCTCCATTAAGCCTGAAAGTCCTCTAACAATGTTTTACACCAAAATATTAGAAACTTGGAATGGGGTTGAAGGTGAAGGAACCAAAGTAGAGTCTCTTGAATCTTGAAGTCGGTCTTTCAGAACACTAATGTTTTGTTTTCTCAAACAACAAATGGGGCAGTCTATCTAATGTGAACAAGAGTGAATGATTCACATAATACCAGAAGTGAGGTTTCACTTTGTCTTTAAGATGGGGACTGGAAAGATGTGTCAAGTCAATGTACTTTTCAAAAAAGCCAAACCTTTTGTTCTGGAAACATCTAAAACACATTTAAACAGAGCAGAAAAGGATAATTTTAAAACAGTACATGGATATGTCATTATCAGATTTAGGATGGTTTCTGTAGAAGCGAGGTCCTGTTGCCATGGGAAGGAACTGAGAAAGTCACTGAGCACTATCTCTGCCTTAGAGGTTGATGTTGCTGTAGAAAGTGGAAACATTACTCCTGAGGCACAGAAGATGTTTCCCTTGACTGTTTACGGAGAAGCAAGAAGTTTCATCTTTTAGGAAATAAAGGGATCCTTCACTAAGCTACATTTTCCTTTCAATTTTCTGTGAAGTATCAAAGGTTAGAGAAAGACAAATTTTGGTTATTTAATATAGATTTACAAAAAAGATGCAGCTTTGCCAAGCTTAAGGACCAAGAAGACACATAATGTAAAAACCAATTACCCTCTGGTTGAGATGCTAACTGCATGTGGCTTTTAAAGCCTGGAGACAGGGGATCTGGGTCAGGCAGCTGACTGAATATTCTGAGGTCACTCTGAGAGGGTAAGATGAACAAAGAGAATTCTAAATGTTAAAGGTTGCAAGCATGGAGAAATTAATGTTGCCCTTGAGACCAAGAATGAATAAGGATTCTTTATCATCACCAGTATTTCATAGCATTGGTTAATGTTATAGGGAAAGAAAAGAAAATAGATTTAAAGATTGGAAAGAGAGATAAAGCTTTCATTATTTACAGATTTCATTATCCATCTAGAAAAACAAATAGAATTAATAGATGTCTAATAGAAATTGATTAGAGTAAGATGAGCTCAGCAAGATACAGGGATTGAAGATCATTCAAGAGAAATCAATAGTATTTTTCCATTCCAGTGGAGATTGATTCAAAATAAAATTAAAAGTGATATTTTTCAAAATAACAAATCTTTTAAAGGATCTAGCAATTAAATAAATCAAGAATGCACATGATTGCTGTGGAGAAAAGTTTAACTTTAATAAACAACATAATTATTTGAATACATGAAGACATTTCATGTTCTTAAATGAGCTGCCTTGATATTATAGAAGTATTGATTTTCCCTATATTGATCTA
Organism: Solenodon paradoxus; assembly: GCA_004363575.1. Taxonomy (NCBI): domain Eukaryota; kingdom Metazoa; phylum Chordata; class Mammalia; order Eulipotyphla; family Solenodontidae; genus Solenodon; species Solenodon paradoxus. The sequence goes on along the minus strand of RJWH01003390.1, from coordinate 110,180 downwards.
AAATTCAATAAAACTCAATCAAAATACTAGTTGGATTTTTTAAAGAAATTCATTAAACTTAATCTGGAATTTTATAGCAGATTAAATGTGTATAAAGAGACAAATCAACTTTAAAAAAAACAACAACAAACAGAACAAAATCTCCTGGGAGGGGACTCTGGGAATTTACCCATCAGATATTAAGACATAAGGTGGAAACATATGAAATTGTCATTTTTAGAGACCAAAAATAAATGAACATGGACAAGTCTATGTGATTTAAAGTCTAATAAGTCATTTTAGCTTGCAAATACTGTCTCATTGGTAAGAACAAACAGATAAACAGAGTAATAAAATAGACTTGAGGGTACAAAACCACCAATGTGTAAATGGGAACAAAGAATTTTATGAAGAGAACATTACAAATCAATAGAGAAAGGATAACCAGATTTGCAGGGACAATTATGTAGAGAAAGTATATTAGTATCATTTTAAGTATGGTTTTGCTTTCCATGGTTTCAATTATCTGTGACCAACTGTAGTCTGAAAATATTCTCTACAATAAGAAGACATTTTGAAAGAAAGACCACACACACACACTTTTTATTACATTATATTTTTATAGCTGTTATATTTTATTAGTAGCCACTGTTAATTTCTTACTGAGTCTAATTTATAAATTAAACTCCATCATAGATATAGACAGGCACAGCTTGAAGATACTGTTGTTTCTGTTCCAGACTGCTACAGTAAAGTGAATATTAGAATAAAGCAAGCCATGTTAATTTTTTTTGGCTTTCCAGTACATCTAAAAATTAAACTTCACATAGAAAATCTTTGCTAGGATCTTCACCCTCCTCAGTGAGTTCAGCTAGATCTTCTACAGCTTCTCCATCAGCACTGGCTGCCCTGCCCTGCACTTTGATGCTATGGGAATGACTTCGCTCCTTAAATTCCAGATTGTTCTTCTACACTTCCTCACCTCACTCAACCTTCTAGGAGCTAAAGAGAGTTAAGGTCTTGCTCTGGTTTAGGCTTTGGTTCACAGAAATGTTCTGGCTGGTTTGATTTACTCAGACAATTCAAATTTCCTCCTTATCAACAAAAGGGCTTTTTTTCCCCATATCATTCAGCTATTCATGGGTATAGTGCTTTAATTTCCTCAGAAACTTTTCCTTTGCACTCATAACTTGATGAACTCTTTGTTGTAGGAGGCCTAGCTTTCTAGAATTTGCACTGCGTTGCAGGACAGTACTACCTCCATTAAAATGTATTAAAATTTAAAAATGAACTCTACAGATGGACAAGTGATTTAGCTTAGACTGTTTTATAATGATTATTTTGTGATTGCTTAGGCAGTGGTTAGATGAAATAGTTTGTCCTTTAGAAATTAGATCAAGGTATTGAGGACACGCTTCAGATAGTGGTTGATCTTTGTTCCTGTCAGTTTTGGCTTATTATAGGTCTTGGTTTCAAGGTTAACAACGTTATATCCATTATGTTGTCAGTTTTCTAAAATATATCAATTCTTAAATGGAAAAAATAATAAAGCTGCAGTAAATTGTGATAAAAATTCAATACATGAAACAATAGTTTTATAGCTATAAAAAGATACATTGAGACAATAACAGCATAAAGGTAGAGGGACAGAGATATACTGGAGTAGTGTGAATACTGCTAAAATTGAATTGATATTATTCTGAGTTCAAATCACTACTGCAAGTTTGAGAAGTTAATTATAATCCCCTAAGGGATTATAAGAAAACAACTAAAAATAATACAGAATATAAGAAGAAGGAATCAAAATCTTACACTTCAAAAAACTAACTAATTACAAAGAAACGCAGCAATAAAGAAAATGAGAAACAAAGATGCAAAATATACAGAATAGCAGATGGAATCCTTTCTTATCAGCACTTATTTTAAAGGTAAATGTATTAAACTTTCTTATTAAAGGGCAGAGATAAACAGATTGAATAAAAAAATACATGACACAACTTTATGATATCTACAAGAGACCCTCGAGGTATAAAATAGTTATATGTAAGAGAAAGGGAAAAAGATATTCCACACAAATAGTAATTAAAAGGGGTGGCTATATTATTGACAAAGTAGATTTTAAGTCAACAAGTTTAAGAGAGACAAAGAATGAAATTGCATATTAATAAACATTTCAGACAACCTTGAAGATATAAATGCTTATAAACATATACAGGAAATAACATAATCCTAAAGTAGGAAGCAAATATTGACAGATGTGAAAGGAGAGTTAGGGAGTTCTATAGAAATAGAGAATTCAGTATCTCACTTCCTTTTTACTGAGATATATTTGATATATAATATTGTGTAAATTTAAAGTATACAAGGTAATGATTTGATATATGCAATACCCACTTTCAATATTGGCTTAAACAGCTAGACGGAAGAACAGAAAATAGAGAACTAGAGAAGTTCTATAAACCAGTTAAAACCAACAGTCACATACAGTACATTCCAACTAAAAACTGCAAAATAATGTTCTTCTCAGGTGTACATGGAATAGGTCATAGAGTAGGTTACAAAATAAGCCTTAGAAATGGAAGTAATACAAAGTATCTTTATGATTACAATGCACTGAATTACAAGTCAGAAACAAAGGGAAACCTGGAAAATTCACACATACTTGAAAATCAGACAACAAACTCTTAACCAACCAATGAATCAAAGAAGAAATCACAAATAGAAGTTAAAAAACATCTTGAGATGAATGAAAACAAAACTACAACATACAAAGGCCCATGAAATGAAGCAAAATCAGTACTACACAGGACATTTATAGGTATAAGCAGTTGTATTTAAAAAGAGAAAATGTTTCATTTCAGTACGTTAATAGCATACCATAGCTTAAGAAACCAGAAAAAAAAAGAACAAAATGCCAAAATTAGCAGAAAGAATAAAATAACAAAGATTAGAATTGAGAGAAATAAATTAAAGAATAAACAATAGAGAAACAGATGAATCAAAAGCTGGTTCTTTGTAAAGGCCAACAATGTTGAAAAACTCTTACCCAGATTGAAATGAAAAGAGAAAAGACAAATGACAGAGCTACCAATTTTATAGATATAAAACATTATAAGAGAATATATAAAACTACATGCTAATAAATTGGATAACCTGGATGAAATGAACAAAATTCTTAGACGCAAAACATGAAATTCACTCAAGAAGAAAGACAAAATCTGAAGAGACCTATAGCTAGTAAGGAGATTGATCAGCAATCAATAATCTCCAAACTAAAATTCTAGAAAAATGGCTTCACTGGTGAATTCTATCAAATATTAAAGAAGCATTCACATTAATCCTCAGTTCTTCCAAAATATGGAAGAGAACCCTTATGAATATAGACAAAAAAAAAAAAAAAAAACCTCCACAAAATACTAGCAAACCAAATTTAGCAGCACATTAAAAAGATTATAAACCATGATTAAGTGATTTTCATCCCAGGAATGAAAGTGTCATTCAGATAAAAAGCAATCAGTCAATGTAACAGTCCATTAAGAAAAAAAATGAAGAGGAAGGCATACAATTATCTCAACTGAGACACAAATGATTGTTAACAAAATTAAATATCCTTTCATGATAAAACACCAAAAAATTAAGAAAAAGGGATAACTAGGTCAACATGATGAAGGTCCTGTCTAAAAAATCCACAGTTAACTTCAAAGTAAATAGTAAATGACAAAATCCTTTTCCCCTAAAGTCAACCTCAAAATAAGGATGTTCATCATCATTGCTGAAATTCAACTAGTATTGGAAATTCTGCCAAGAGCAATGAGACTAAACAAATAAATAATGAGCATCTAAATAGGAAAGGGATGAGTAAAATGATTTCTTAACATTGTTAAGATGGCAATACTAATCAAAGTGAACTACAGATTCAAGTTCTATAAAGCACAATGAATTATTTTTGCAGAAATAGAAAATTCCATCTTAAACTTTGTAATGAATTTCAAAGCACCCCAAATAAAACAATCAACCCTGAAAATGAAGAACAAAATTTGAGGATCCACACTTCCCAAGTTGAAAACTTACTACAAAATTACAGTAATCAAGACAATGTGTTACTGGCAAAATTATAGGCATATGATCTACTAGAAAAGAATTACAGCGTTTAGAAATAAGCCCTCACATACATGGTCAATTAATGTTCATCAAGAGTACCAAGACCACTCAATGATGAATGGACTATCTTGAAAAGCATATATGGGGTTTGCAACCCCATTTTCATAGAAGTACAATTCATAATAGTCAAAATATGCAAACCACCTCAGTGCCTGTCAAAAGATAACTGGAAAAAGAAGATATGATATATATACCCAATCAATTCTATGCAGTTGTTTAAAAAAAAGATGAAATTTTGCCCTTTGCAACAACCTGGATGGAACTGGAGGTGACTGTGCTAAGTGAAATGAGTCATAAAGAAAAAAAGAAGTTCACTCATATGTGGAATATAAAGAAACAAAATAAACAGTCAATTCTCAAAAAAATTAATTTGATGCACGACTGTGGCTATAGGGATGGGGTGTCAAGGGGTGGGGAAGGAAGGAGGGAACAAGGTTGTGGCAAGACACTGGGACTCTGGTGGGTGTGTTGTGAAATGCATACAGACTGAGGTGCAAATTTAATATCCTAGACACCTACAGCAATGTAAATAAAAGAAGTAATAAAACAATTTTAAAAATTCAATGCGAGGCTAACTGTCCAAATGCAAAAGACTGAAACTTGAATTCTTGCATCATTTATAAAAATTAATTCAAAATTGACCAAAATTCAAACATAAGAGCTAAACTATGAAACTCTTGGAAAAACTTAGAAGGGAAACATGACCTTGCATCTGGCAACAATTTCTTAAATATGACACTAAAAGAAAACATGGGTAAATTGAACGTCATCAAAATTTCTAGGAAAAACTTTGTACAGATAAAGAGACTACCAAGAGAGTGAAAAGGCAGTCAACGGAATGAGAGAAAATATTCATAAATAATATATCTAATGAGAGAATATTCAAAATATAGGAAGAACTCATTAAACTCAATAAGGAGACAGAAACATTTAAAACACGAATTTGAAAATACTTTTTCAAAGATATGCATATGACCAACAAGCACATAAAAAGGTACTCAACATTATAGTCACCAGTGAATTGCCAAAAAGAACCACAATGAAATATCACTACATATCTACCACAATGGTAATGATAAAAATAAAACCCTGAAGCCTAACAAGCATTGGAAAGGATGTGGAGAAATTAGAATCCTGTTGCACTGTTGGTGGTAATGTAATGTAGTGCAGCTACTGGGGAAAAGTTTGGTGGTTCTTCAAGAAGTTAAATATCAAATTAGCATAAGAACAGCAATTCCATTCCTAGATATAAACTCAAAATAATTGAATATAGAGACACAAATAGATATTTGTGCACCAACGTTCATAACAACATTATGCACAGCAGCCAAAAATTGGGAACAACCCAAGTGTCCATTAACCCATCAATAAATAGATAAAGTGGGATATATGCATACAGTGGAATAGTATTCAGTCATGAAAAGAATACAGTCTGACATATGCTACGACATAGATGAACCTTGGAAGCATTATGTTAAATGACAGAAGTTAGACACAAGAGACAAATATTGCATGGTTCTTTATATATGAAATATCTGGAAAAAAGCAACTTCATAGAAACAATGTAGAATAGGATTTACTAAGTTGGGAGGAAGGGAAAATGGAGAGTTACTGCTTACTGGTTGTGGAGTTTCTTTTTAATATGATGCAAAGTTTTGAAAATATAGAATGGGGATGACTCCCTAACTTTGGAATATGTTACTGCCACTGAATTATAACTTAACAATTTAGGAGAATAAATTAATCTCACGTTTGGCAACAATTTTGTAAATATGATAACTAAAGGAAAAAGAAACTGGACTTCACCAATTTTTAAAGATTTTTGTACACTTCAGGACACTATTGAGAGATTAACAAGTTGGTGTGCCCTGGTGCCCTATCAATTCAGTTCATCGGGTATAGTTCACATACATCCTAAGGTCCTGGGTTCAAGACCCAGGGCCCAGAAAAACAACCAAGATGAACAATTAAATAAAATGCTTCTACCTCCTCACTCCTACCTATCTGCCTACTCACTTTCATTCCTGCCTGCACCTTTCCTTTAAAAAAACAAAAAAAGAGAAGGACAAATCAGTTAACAGAAGTCCAGTCTGAATGTTTGACCTATAACACTGAGATACAATCAGAAAAAATTGCTTTAAATCACTAAGTATTTGAGTCATTCGTTAAGCATCAATAGATAACTATGACAACAACTTAATATATATAACCATAATAAAAATATACCCAGGAAGGTGTGCCCTGCTGGCCTAGTGGTCTAGTACACCTGGGAGCAGTCCCACAAAGGTGCCAAGGTAGTGGGTTCAAGACCAGGAGTTGGAAGGGACCAACCAATGTGAACAACTAAATAAAAATAAAATTATTCTGCCTCTTTCTTCCTGCTTACTTGCCTGCCTTCACCTTTCCTTTAAAAAAATATACCCAAACCAGATATTAATGCCCATTTTATATGTACACAAATTAAAAAATACACATTAAGATGGTCACCTATAAAGTGAGGTGAAGGTACATCAGAGAAAGGTATAAGTTTAAAAAATAATAAACAACAAGAGAGAACCATACCAAGGACAAATATTGAATATGTACCACAAATAAGGAATGTTAAACAGAACTCTCTGTACCTAAAGCCTGAAAAAAAACCCAAACAACAAAAGTGTCTGAGTGAGATATCAAACTGTTGTCTAATTATGAACTTCCATTGAGTCTCAGTTAAGTATTTACATCTTCTATTTACAATAAGCTCAGGCATATAATCTCAGGTTAGATGCTGCATTTCCAGAAGATTTCTCGAGAGATGAATGCAAGTGTATTTTAAAGTTACAAAATAACCTCACTGAGTGACATCATTATAACAAGTCTTATATTGATGACTTAAGTCCTCCACCCCTCATATCTTACAGTACTTCTATGCATAATATTTGCTGATAGGTTAGATGGTCAAAAATTAATTAGCCCTTTGGCATCTTAGATATAATCCTTTTCTAGTTTGTCTGCTATCTACCTTTTAACCTATGCTTGTCTTGTTGCTGTGCATAAATTAGAATTTTTATTTACTCCAATTTATCAGTTTTCCTTTCCAAGTTCTAGCCTTCCCTACTCCTTGATTTATTTCTAGACTCCATTTCCTTCTAGTGTTTTTACAGATTCCAAACATTATATTTAAATATATTTAAATGTATCTCACTTACATACAATGAAACTTTCAAATACTAAGTGTACACTTAGTTTTAACAAAATGTGCTTCTGTCCAACTCATACCACCATCAAATTAACTTCCACCTACTCTGCTACCCTCATCACCTCCAAGCCCTGCATTCCAAGCCACAAGTTTCACATTCCTTTCACTTGAGTGTAGTTTTACTTGTATCGAAATTTCTATTAAATGAAATGATGTAGAATATACTACGTTTTTAGTTTTCTTCACGCAATGATTTTTAGACTCATAAGTGTTGAACATACTGTTATTAATTCATTCTCTTTAATTTTTGAGTAATATTTTGTTGTATGACGTACTGCAATGTGCTCATTTTATTTTATTGATAAAGTTTTACTTAACATTTTACAGATAGATATTTAGGATTTTTGAATTTCTGACATATATGAAGAGCCAAGGCTCTTGTACAAACTTGAGACATACTGATATTTCTCTTTAAGAAGCACTTAGAAGTATAATATTTGAGTGACAGGCTACTTTTGTTTTGTTTGAGATTTACAAGCTTGTGAACTGTTTTCTGAAGAGGTCTTATAAGTTTATGCTCCCACAGGAGAATTCCTGTTGCTTCAGATCTTTCTGTATGGCTAGTATTCTCAGTCCTTTCATGTTTGCCATTTTATTATTGTTTATTACTACATATTGTGGTTTTAATTTGCATTTCAGATGACTAATAATGCTAAGCATTTCAAAATGTGCTTATCGTATTTTGTTAAATGTTTGTACAGTCTGCCCATTTTATTGGATTATTTTTTTCATTGCTATTCATTTTGTATGTTGCCAAATTAATTTGCTAAAGTTATGTAAATGAGTTTTGTATTCTATTTATGAGACATATTGGTCTATAGTATTGTTTTACTGTAATATTGTTGGTTTGCGTCTGAGAGTTATAAGGTTTGAAAAAATGACTTACAAGTTGTTTTATCAATTTTCCACCTGAAAAGTTTTTGTTTTTTAAATTTTGGTATTATTTCTAAATAAATCACAAGTAAAGCAATTTGACTCTGGCGTTTTATTTGTGGAAAGATTTTAAATTCCAAGTTCAAATTCTTTATGAGATGTAGTGCTGTTCAGACTTTCTATTTAAATGTTCATTTTAGTAAATCATATAAGATTTCTGTACATTTAATTAAGTTGTCTAATTTATTAGCATAAAGTTGTTCATAATATCATCTTATTATCTTTTTTAATACCTGTAGTATCAGTAGTGATTTATCATCTTAATTCCTGATAGTGATCATTTGTCTTCTCTTTTCTCGATTAGCCTATTTAAGAGGTTATCAATTTTATTGAGTTTTATGAAGAACCAATTTTAGCTTTCCTTGATGTTTTCTTAAGGTTTGTCTACTTTCATTTTATTGTGTTTCGCTCTTTATCATTTTCTTCCCTCAAGATTGCTTTTTTCTAAATTCTTAAAGTATAGATCGTTAATTTTAAAATATCTTCTCTGACATAAACATTTAAAACTACTAATTTATTTCTAAGTATTGCTACATATCACATACTTTAGTACATTTGCTTTTGTTATTGTTTAATTAAATGTGAACATTCTTTGACCTAGGGATTATTAAAAATACATGGTTTATTTCTAATTATTTGGGGACTTTCAAGAATATTTTGTTATTGGTTTCTAATATCATTATATTGTGGCCAGAGAATATATTCTATTTGCTTTAAATCCCTTGAAATCCATGGAGGCTTCTTTGAGAGTCCATCTTATTGAATAACCCTGGCTGGTACACTTGAAAAGAATGTATTCTGAACTTGTTACATCTAGTGATCAATAAAGGGCATTTGAGTTAAGCTCCCATATAGATATAGATATCTGTTCAAAACTCTATCCTTTCAATCAAGTATTGAAGAAGAGTGCTGAAGTTTCCCTCAATAATGTGGATCTGGTTTTCCCTTTGATTCTATCCTTTCTTCCTTCTTGTATTTTGAAACTATTTTATTAGGTGACTGCACATTGAGAATTATTTTATCTTCTTAAAGAGCAAGACATTTTTTATTATTATGAAATGTCCATCTGTGCTGCTGGTATACTTCTGTGCTGAAATCTGCTTATTCTGATATTACTATGACCACTTCAGTTTCCGTATGATTAGATTTTTGTGGTAAATATTTTCATCCTTTTATTTTAAACTAATGTCCTTATATTTAAAATATATCCCTGTTAAGCAGTGTATTAAGTTTTGTTTTTTAATCCAATGTCTCTGCTTTCTAACTGGAGCATATATCCATTGATATGACTGAGCTTAAAAATCTAGCATCTTGCTCTTTTTCTCAAGTTACCCCATTTATTGTTTCTTCTACACTTTTTCTGCCCTCTTTTATTGCATATTTAAAGCAATTCATTTTTATCTTCATTATTGGTTACTTTTGTTTTAAATAGGCAGTTATCCACTAAAGAAGTTAAGAAACAACAAAAATACCATATATATTTACATTTATAGCCTACATATATTATTCACCTATAGTAGCTGGTATATTTATAATTTATTTCCATGACCTCCCCATTAATATCTTCCATATATTTTCCAGAGGGTAATTTTGCATATTTAATAATTTATAAGCTTCGTATTACAATCACACACACCATATTTTGCCATGTATAATGCACCTTGTATGTAATGCCCATTCAACATTTTGGCCCAAACTTCACCTCCTGCTCCACCTCTGACCACTTTGGAGGTTTCCCTTACATTGTCGCTTCTTTCTTGACACCTAGACACTTAAATCATTATTGCCCAGTGTTCTTCTCAAAGCTCAATGCTGCATTATAGTGTGGTGTCTGTGTATTTTCAGCAGAGCAAGTCCAGATGTCCAGACAGACATAACAGTTACTCTGGAGAGGATGATTTCACATCTACAGCAGTAACTTCAGTCACAGATGCTGCACATCTCAACATCCCAGCTTTCAGAGTCAGCTCCTCCTGTTTCCTCTGTAGTTACTTTCTGTTTAAAACGGGTCCTAGTGAGAGGGCACTAGGTTCTCACTTCAGCATTCAACACTGTACAGACCCAGACCACTGGCCCCATTTTCTCCCAGATCCTCTTTTTCTCTTAAGTAAAATCATATTTTCCTCCTAGGACAAAGGGAATTCTTCCTCCACTTGTTTACACACACACACACACACACACACACACACACACACACACACACACACACACACACACCCCTAGAGTTACATTTCTTATGTAGACTGCTGTGAGGATCCCGGAGAAATTTTCAGCCAAACTATAGTTATGATTGTTAGGGCTGAAACCTTGTCATTCATCAAAAGATTACTATCAGCCACATTAAAACACAAACACCCCAAATTTTTATTGCAATGAAACAATCTATTTTAGAACTTACCTTCCTTTTTATTATGAATTAGTAACTTCCAGGTGTTTCCAAATTTAATTTAATACATATCTATAGATATATATGCATATCTACATGTGTACATATATATCAATTTTGAAGATGTTTATAACTCAGAGTTTATTATGTTCTACTTTAAAAATCATTAACTCTTTGTCAAATAAACTTAAGATAAAAAACATTTGAAACTAATACATCAATGACATTGCTAAGTGAAGATCAATTAAGGAGAATAAACTCAAAAATACTGTGTCAGTAAAATTATATGCTTTAATTCACTAACTGGATGGTCAGCTTCCAAGAAGGTATTTTTGTAGGAAAGGTATAGCATACCTCACCAAATCTCAGCCCCTGCAGGGCTTGGAGAGAAGAGGTGTTAAAGTAGTCACTGGCTTATTCAACTCACACAGTGATGAAGTACGAAAAAAGCCAGCGTCACCTGAGAACATTCGCAGTCAGCACCCAGGCCTCCAGACTAGCCAGGTGCAGCCATCTCTCTGTGGGGCTACCAGATTTTAGAGACCCCCATCCTCTCTGGAGAACCCCACCCGCTGACATACTGCTCAGGAGATAATAGCCATTCTTCCCTCTACCAGTATGACTTGGCCCAGCCACAGCATATTGATTGGAACACAATGGAAACTTTTGAGTCAATTTTTTAAAAAGAAAGAAAAACACTCAGACACAACTAGGGGAAAAACCACCTTAAATTCTTTTCAGTTATCTAGGTTTGTGCCAGACTGAAGGAAACAATTTGCACGTTCTTCTTCAGAAGCTGACAGAATATTTGCCTTCAGTTTGCTCTGACTCAGCTCTCTGCAAGAAAGACATGTTGCTGTGGCCAACTCATCAATGGGCTACCCTTGTCTAAGAACAATCGCAGAGTCATCTTAGAATCTTCTTGATGCAGTTCAAGAACAGGGTGCTTGTGGTCACAATGGAGCACCACTGACTCCTTGGAATCCATGTACTTTGAATAGTTCAGAGCACCTGCAGAGGACTTACCTTCTTTACTCCTGGGCATGGCTTCTTCCCAGGGGCTTTGAACAAAAATAAGTGTTGGAGGCAAAGGACACAATTTAGAAAATGCCAAATCACCCTGTGCTTCTTTTTCCATAATGAAATCACATAACTCTTTTTTTCAAGATGGTGGTGTGCCATGGTGGCTCAGGTGTTAAGTCTGCAGCTTCAGCGTGGTCTGCATAGAGTCCAAGGACGCAAGTTTGCAACCTGGAGCTGGAAGGAGCAGTTCAAATGAACAACTAACTAAATAAATAAATGCTTCCTCCTCCTCTCTCTTTGTTCCTGTCTGTCTACTCTTGCCTTCATTCCTGCCTGTTTACTTCCTCTTAAAAAGTAATAAATAAAAGAGGGTATCATTCCAATAAGAAGTAAGAAGTGAAAAGCAAAATCATCTTCAGGCTTTTTACAGTTTATAGTGTTTCACAAATTGTTATTCTGCACCCTACAACATTGTCTAAAACATTAACAGTTTATTTATTTTTATTTCTACTGTGGAAAGAAGACATAGTAACTTGTATAAATACAAACATATCTACATCAATAGTCTTAACTGTATTTATCCCATATACTCGGTGTTCAATCGTGAGCAATATCTGCCAAAATATCTAGCCTTCAACTTGCATTTGAATTGGTTAGTTTATGTCTTATTTCACATGGTTTGGGAGAAAAGTTGGACCCAGGGTCTGTGGTTTTCCTGATTACCAGAAGAGTTTTAATAAATTATACAGCTATTAACACAACACTGCTAAATTCCTTTACAAACTTAAATGAACAAATTTCAGATTCTATACAAATATAGCATTTTAGCAAAACAAATAATACAATGTTTTACAATTGGAGGTTATGTATCAGGAAAATCAAATGAGAAAATTGTAATTGTTTTATTATTTCTTCGTTGGCATTGCTATATGCATTTATTTGGGGGAAACAAAATAGGAAGAATTTTCTAGTCCTACTGAGAAGTTTGGGTAAGTTTCAGAACTGGTATTAATATACCTGATTTTCCTCCTTTTATTATGTGTTCTTTGTTCTCTGAGTGCCTATCTGGGCTGTGGACAGTTAACATACTTATAATGAGCTGTAGACAGTAAACATACTTATATTACAGAAAGAGCATATTAAAAATTGAAAACTTGACTATCACTTCTGATTATTTCTTCTTAAGGTTTATTTTATAACACTGTGAGCTAAGGTCTATTTAAATATTATCCAAAGAGGAATCAGGTTGCTTCTTTATTTCAGTTTATAATCAGTGAAGAGCTACAACTATTAATAACAGGTGAGTGTTCAAAGAAAGAGAGAAGTTCTAGAAGAGCAGAGTGAAGACTGACTTAAATCTGTTCTGCCATAAATGCTACAAAGACAAAGTCAAAATCACCAAAGTCAACTTTTTCAGGACTCTAAAAATTAATAAGAGTCTTGTGATGGAACACTTAATCAAGAAAAATTGTGGAACCTCAGTAAGAATGACCTCCTAGCTGGTTCCTCTGCCATGGCCTTCATCCAGCTCACAGCAGCTTTGAAGATTAGCAACCAACAACCACCACAAGAGACAGAGCTGATCTGAACTTCCCAGAAGCTCTCATCTCCAGATCAAAGTCTCTAGCTGACTTGACCTGTAGTTTACTTTGCCAGAAAAGTCTTGGCCCTAGATCATGTGTTAAATCAAGCAATGACAATTGTTTAGAATTGTAGCTGCCTGAGGCTGTCATATCATCTGGGCCAAATAAGAGCTTAGCCACACTTAAAGGAAGACCCAGAAAAATAAGACAAGTGTCATTAAAAAGCTGGGATATACCACTGAAGTCATGCATATGTGAACTCCCCAAAACAGTTAAATTCTCTAGAAGCAGTTGAGAGGATCCCAGGCTCCCACTCTGGCTGATCATTAGGCCCAGTACAAGTGAGGGGTGAAGGTTAAGTCATAGTTGTAAACTCCCTGAGCATTGAAAGCATACCCAGCACACACAGAGAACCCAGCAAAGGATGGAAGACTAATTGGTCGAAGGCATGTAAGGAAATCTCTGACCCTTAGCTGACCACTAAGCCAACTAAGCAAAGACTTCAGTGACCTAACAATACAAGGAATACAGACCTTAAAGAATCAGGTAAGGAATGTCACTTAACAAACAGTATTAACAACAAAATACCAACAATAACACACTCTGGAAGGTGGGGTAGAATCTGATATGCAGTGTTGCCACATCATATTATCTGAAATGCCTAGTTTGGAACAAAAAATAAAGATCCAGGCAAACAGAAAAGGAAGGCCCATACAAAGGGAAAAAAAATCAATTGAAAGAAGACGTTCCTCAAGTTACTCAGATGTAGAAGTTAAGAAACCAATCTTTTAAATAAACTTTTATAAATATTTTCTAAGCAACAAAGTAAACTATGTCTAAAAAATTAAAGTTGGCTTAGCATTTGAAAATCAGTGCAAGAACAAAACCATCTGATAACCTCAGTAGATACAGAAATGTCTTTTGTCAAAAATCTTTTGACGAAATCTTATCTCCTTCATGACAAAAACAGTCAACAAACTAGAAACAAAAGGACACTTACCTAACCTAACAAAGGGCATATACAAAATTCCAGAGCTGACACCACATTCGGTGGTGAAAGGCAAAGAGCATTTTCCCTAAGATCAGGAACAGCGATGCCCTCTTGCCACATTGTTCAGTTTTGTACTGTACATTCTAACCACAGCGATTAGGCAAGAATAAGAAATAAAAGGCCCCAAGGTTGGAAAAGAAGTAGAATGCCCTCTGTTTGCAGATAGCTTGTTATTGTATCTAGAACATCCTAAGGATTCCACTAAAATGCTTTTAGCACTAACAAATGAGTTCATAAATGTTGCCAAATAAAATATTAATAAAATACAGATCATCATATCAAAAATGAGTTGTATCTCAAACTCTTTGGAAGACCAATCAAAAAATAAAATTAAGAAGACAATTACATTTATAATAGTATTAAAAGGAATAAAATGCTTAAAAGTAAATTTAACCCACAACATGTGAGAATTGCACACTGAAAACTAAATAAAACATTGCTGAAGGATATTAAATAAGATCTGAATACATGGAGAAACATCCCAGGTTTAGAGACCAGAAAGCAACATTGATAGAATTACAATATTCCCTAAATCCATCTACAGATGCATCACTATCTCTATCAAAATCCCAGGAGGCTTTTGGGCAGAAATTGACAAATGGTCCTAAAATTTATGAAAGGAACCCCTATAGCCAAAAACAATTTGAACAAGAAAAACAAAATTGGAGTACTCACACTTGCCTATTTTAAATTTAGTACAAAGTTACAGTGATCACGACAACAGAACTGACACTATAAACATATATAAATAATGGAATAGAATTGAGAGCAGAGAAATAAACTCTTACCTTTATGGTTGATTAACTTTTGGTAAAGCTGAAAGAATAGTCTCTACAAGAAATGCTGGGGTGACTAGATATCTATATACCAAAGAATGAAGTTGTACTGCTCTATTATAATACACACAT
Organism: Solenodon paradoxus; assembly: GCA_004363575.1. Taxonomy (NCBI): domain Eukaryota; kingdom Metazoa; phylum Chordata; class Mammalia; order Eulipotyphla; family Solenodontidae; genus Solenodon; species Solenodon paradoxus. The sequence goes on along the minus strand of RJWH01003390.1, from coordinate 94,918 downwards.
ACACATCTCAAAATGAATCATAAATCCTAAATGTAAGAGCTAAAACTGTAAAACTCTTAGAAGAAAACCTAGGATGAAATCTTTATGACCTTAGGTAAAGTTTCTTAAATATGACATCAAACAGCAAGTTAAACAAAAGAATCTACAGATAAATTATACCTCATTAAAGTGAAAAACATTTTGCTGAAAATCACATATGGAAAAGTGAAAAGGCAACACACAGAATAAAGCTGTCTATTTGCAAATAATACTTCTGATAAGGAACTTTACTCAGAAGATCTTAAAAGAAGTATTCTTATACACAAATATGAATATTCCTATTTAAAAATGGGTAAAATATTAAAAATACATTCTTCCCCCTAAAAATAAGATATGAGTGGCTAATAATTACATGAAAAATTACATAAAAATAATTACATGAAAAGGCTAATAATTACATGAAAAGCATCATTAATCACTAGGGAAACGAAAATCAAAACCCCAGAGAGAGATCATTTCACACCCACTAGGATGGCTATAATTAAAGACAGACAGTGGCAAGGGTTAGTGAAGATGTGGAGAAATTGGACCCTCATACTTTGCTGGTAGAATATAGCCTCTTTTGAAAACAGTTAGACAGTTTCTCAAGATATTAAACATAGAGTAGCCATCCCACAAAAAGGCATATATCTGTAGTGAATAGAATAATGGACCCTCATGGATGTCCATGTGCTGATCCCTGAAACCTAAGGAGCTTTGCACCTGAGATTAACTTAAATGCTTTAGAATGGGAAAGTGGTCCTGTGCTGTTTGTGTGCATTTGGTGTAATCACAAGGGTCCTTCTAGAATGGAGGCAGAGAAGGACAAGTGATGATGGAAGCAAGTGTGTTTGTGTGTGTGTGTGTGTGTGTGCGTGCGCGTGCATGTGTGGAGAATCAGAGAGAGGGGAAGAGAGAAAGAGAAGACCAGATAATAGAAAGAGGTGGGCTGATGTGGGGTAGGAGTCAAAGAATGGATTGGCTTTTAGATATTGGAACAGGTTCCCCTAGAGCATCCAGAAGAAATGTAGCTCTTTCCATACCTTGACATTAGCCCAAAGAGACTTATTTCAACTTCAGACTCTCAGATCTATAAGATAATAAATTCATGATTTTAATTGATTTTATTGAAGGAATATTGCATCTCAACATTAACTAGGTTTAATATGATATCAAATTTATATCTTCATAGAATATAGCAAGTTTACCACTATTTCCTTCACTATACAAATTCATGGTTTCTAGGCCACTAAATTTGTGCTAAATGGTTTCAGTAGCAATAGAAAACAAACACACCACTAAAGGGAAATGGAAACACATGCCCACACAAGAACTTGTATATAAATGCTCTTCTAGCATTAGTCACAATAACCAGAGTGAAAACAACCCAAGTGTCCATCAACTGATGAATGAATAAACAAAATGTGGCATAGTCACACAATGGAATGATACTTGCAATATAACAAAGCACTGATTAATACCACAACAGGAATAAACTTTGAAAACATTATACCAAGTGAAGGAAGTTAGTCATTTTATGATATGCACAGAATGGACGAATTTACAAAACAGACATAAATTAGTAGGAATGTGAGGAGACAACTAGCACTTATGAATTTCACTTTGGGAAGATCAAATCATTCTCAATTATATTGCGATGCTAATGGCCCAACTCTGTGAATATGATAAAAGCCAATGAACTACAGAGTTTAAATGAATGAACTTTAGGTTTTAGGTAATAAGTTATTGATAATCATGACAAACACAAAGGCTTACCTCATTCTACTTGACTAAAAAATAATTTAAACATACAACAAAAAATGAAGAATTGATTTTGATCTCTCATTTGGACCTTCAGGTTTATTCTAAGTATTAGATAACCCCGAAGTGAATGCTAGGTTAATTGATTTATTTATTCACTTGACAAATAAATGCCTACTTTGTACCCTGGATTGTATGCGCTAATGGAATACAGGAATGGGTTTACTAATCTTTTAATCATATTTATGTGAGGGGAAATAGGTCAATTTACTCCCAATCAATCATATGTTTTGAATATGTCAAATTTCATCACTTCTATCATTTCATCACTGTTATCACAGATTCACTTAAGCTTGCTTAATTTAGATGATTATTGACCAGCTCTAAATTGTTAGGTTAGGTTTAACCTGTTTACATAACATGAATCACTACTCATGCTGTGGTACTTCCAAATACAGTATGACAATAATCATCAAATGCTTACATAGTATATATATGACTGAATGAAGGTATGAATGTCAAGTGGAAGGTGTGAAAAGAACAATTATTGTCTTGTGCCTTAGATCAAAGAACTCCTTTCCAAAGAAGCAGGCAGGAGAGTATTTCAGGAAAGTAGCAACATGTCCAAAGATCTAGAGATGGAAAAGTGTTTGCTCACTGAAGTGAGAAGGTGGTGTGGCTGGAGTTTATGAGCAAGGGGACAATGACAGGATCAGCGCTTGTAGAGTCTTCAGGGTCATCATGGCAGAGACGGACACTGGTTCCCCAACATTCATTTTTGAAATCTTCATTGTAAATGTCCAATTATTAACGACCACTCTTTAGTCTGATATTGTCTATTTGCTTAAAAGACTGCATACCCCTGTCTTCTTTGTAGCCATGTGTAGTGGTGAAAAACTTGTGGACAATGTGAGGTAAGCTGAATGATCTCCTAAGGGAAGGAATGCATTTTCTATGTCATTTTCTCCTTCCTTAGCAGGAAGGAGGATATGATGACTGGAGATTAGGAAACTACCTTGGTCACAAATAAACAATGCATGCTACAATTGCAGACCAGATAGAAGGTGTCCAGACACCTCAGATATCATGCCACACCAAGTCAACCCTTTTCTGCCTCCCTCTTATTTCTCTTATCTGATAGAGAAGAAATGTCTCTCTTGTTAATCCACTACTATTTTAGGTTTTCTATCCTTCATAGTCAAACATTATTTCAATTAATATACTGTTAAAGCTGTGTTATTCTCTCCCACAACACCAGCAAGATCATAAAAATGACATCTATTTTTATATTTAAAAAAATCATGTTGGCTGTCCTATGAAAGACTGAAGTGGGATGATATCGGATCTGGGCAGGCCAAGTGGGAAACTATTACAGTCAGTTCAATTAAAGATGTTGGTAAGTTTATAGACTAAAACTGTGTCAGGTGAAAGAAAAAAAAGTGAATTTCAGATATATTTAGGATGGAGAATCAACAGAACTTGGTTACTGATCATTGTGGGGAGTGAAGAAGAGGGAAGTGTTAAGGATGACTCCAGTCTTTCTATGATGAGCCTCTGGTGGGTTGAGGTGCTATTTCCTGAAATGGGAAACACCAGAGGAAGAACAGTTGTAAGAAAAAGATCAAGAGTTTAATTTTGAACTGAAAAAGTCAGAAATGGCTGAGGCTCTGGCAAGACTGCAGCTGGAAGTGAACAAATGAAGAGGAGAAAGTAGGTGCAGTTTGGGACACACACTTTTGCGTTGTCGGATGCTCTTGATGAACCCTTCAATTTTGAGGGTATTTGGGCTTTTGCTTTTCATTTGTTCTAGTGCAATGTTTTTTAAACTGAAGATTGTGGTCCCCTAGTGGTCCAGAAAAGTAACACTTTTACCTCATTGGCTTCATTGTAACAAGAAGATAGAATTTTAAAAGTGTGATACACCACTAATAGTAAGTATAAGTTAAATAAAATTTTTCTCATTTGTATGTATGTAGATATCTAATACACATTAGCCTGGATAGACATATATGTCTGTGTGTTTGGTTACATATAAACTCCTTAGGAAGACATTTTTGTCTGTTTTGATCACTTATACACATATGGATATGTGTGTATATATGTGTGTGTATTTATATATACATGTGTGTATATATACATATATATATATATATTCATTGCCTAGATGGTGTAGAGAGAACTTTCATGAAATATTAATTAATTGAATAAATATGTGGACATTTATGTGTGCATACATTCACTGGATTGCGATATAAAAATTCTATTGTATTTTTTTGACATAATTTCAGTTGTAAGGAAAAGTTGCAGGAAAAATCATACTCTTTATTTTCTACCAGATTCCTCAAAAGTTAACATTTTGCTGTGTCCTCCCTCTCTCCCCTCTCTATCATTTTCTCTCTTTCTTAAAATATGTTATTTATAAAGCCTTCAAAAATTGCAGATACATGCTCCTTTAACCCTAAATCAATATCTATGTCTTAAAAGAAGAATTACATAGCCACAATGTAATTATCAAGCCAGGCAATTAACACTGAAGTGGTACCATTCTCTAATCTATAGACCATGGTGATATTCTTAACAGTAATATTTTTTGTAGCAAAAGATGTCTGAGATAAGTGCTGTGTTCATCTGCTGGGTATCTCTTTAGTCCCTTTAATCTGGAAGAATTTCAGAACTTTTTTTTTTTTAACTGTGGGTTATGGTAAAACAGTTTTTCTGATATTTACTAATTACTCTAGTGAGTAGTCTGAATTACCACCTTGGTCATCTTCAGACAGGAAGTCTGTAGAAGGGTGTCCTGGCTCTGAAGAACGGAGGATAGATTGGACCAGGACACAGGGTTAGGAAAAACAGCAAAGGGAATGCTTTCCGCGTCAGTTGGATCCTGAGAGGATATTAGAGATCATTTTGGGAAACTGTGGTTCCAAGACCTTGGCACTGAGGATCTGGGAAGAAGGGCTACCTCACCTGGGCAGGTGGGTTCTGGGGCAGAGAGAGAATAGACGTTCTCTACACGCTTGGACACAGCCCTTAGGGCTGAAGCTTTGGGGAGAACCTGAGACCACAAACAAGACTTCACTGGCCACGTCAGGCACTGGGGAGGGAGTGCCCTCCTTGGAAATCAGCTTGGGCTCTGGATTCGCAATGGCATTACTCCACCAGGTAGATGTGGTGCCCACATTTGAGGCACCAAGAAGCAAGGGCAGAAACGAGGGTGATGGGGTTCAGGGTTTCCGACGTGATGCTGACTCTTGACACTTGTAGCACCATTTTGAATTGCTTATTTTCCAGAGTTTTCTTGAGCTACCAGGAAAAGGGTGGCGCCTCCCAGGAAAAATACATAAATAGTCTGGGAGGTAGGGGTGTTAACCAACCAGCTCTGGGGTGTAAATTAGAAACATGAGTTTGAATTTGCACAGTGAGGTTCTGGAACAAGTCCTGCCTGGAGCAGGTTAATCTGAAACATAGGAGAGGGAAGGAAAGTCCTGAGGAGAGGGAAGTGGGCACAGAAAGCACAGGACTGAGTCTGAGAATCAATGCGGTTCTCTCGTCAGGGAGACAAGCAGCTGTCAAAAGAGACGCAGGAGCAGCCACGGAACAAGGACAACTGGAAGGTGCAGGTCGCAGAAGCCAAAGGAAGGTAGAAATGCCAGCACGTGGCTGAACTTTAACTGGGAGTGTCTATATCCTAGAAAAGAATAAATGATGATAACACACTTGCTATTGTTCCCAGAAATTCCCATGTCAGTACTGCCGTGAAGCTATGGATGGTCATGGCAGGTCCAGCAGCTAATGAGGTTCTTGGACACCTGGCTGGCAGCCATGGAAACCACTTCTGCCACCCCTAACCTGTGCGAAAGGAGAACGGACTTGGAAAAACAAGCAGAGGCCAAGGTAGCCAGAGACATCAGTGCCCCAGTCAGGACAGTGACTGGCCCTTCACAAGAATCCATGGAATCATGGGGGTGGCACCTCAGCACCAGCTTACAGGCCTGCCTCCCCACTGCATGCACTTAGGAGACCAGGAGTGTGCTTATTTAAATGGCAGTCTCTGCTGTGATGTGAGGCTCCTGCCCCTCAGTGCAGGCAGAGCAGTGTGTCTGGACCTCACACTCTCTGGTCTCGTGTGTCCTGTGGTCAGGAGGCGGGGACCCCAGAGCACCTCACAGCTGGGAGGCCCCTCCTAACACCGGGCTGCCTCTTCCCACTGCCCTGAAGCTGATGGGAACAAGCAGCTTTGCCTTGCTGCTGCCTCAACCTCCACTTTTCCCCCAGAGACAGTCCTGGCCAGATCGCAGCCCCATCCAATGTCTCAGGCAATGCCTCTTGGGCTGGAGGCACCAGGTCTCCTGGCCTCCAGGGATGTACAGCAGATGATGGCTGTGGACACCTGGCCTGGCACTGCTTCACCCTGCCACCTCCCCATGCTGTGTTATTCTCTCCAGTGGTAGTCAACCAGGAGCATATCAACAAGTGAGCCATCTATGTAGAAACCCTTGGGAGGGGGACAGGGGAGATGGGGACACTCCATTGGTTTGGGAAAGTCTTCTCTTCCCTCCCACATGGATGAAGGTTGGAAGAAATAACTCTCTGTCCCAAGCACAGCACTTCCCAAATGGTGCTCCTGGCCCCTCCAGCCCCTCCCACAGCAGGCAGGGTTGGGAGGAGGAGAGGGGAATGACACAGGAGCTCCAGAATCAGATCTTCCATCCCCTCTCAGAAAGACTCAGGGCGGGACAGGGGAGCAGTGTGTCCCAGCGAACCACTGTTAGACCCTGGACTCCAGGAGAGCAGCTGGAGCAAAAGAAGACAGAGACCAAGTTTTAGTTGGCTTCATTATTTTTAAACTCTCTAAAGACAGTGCAGGGCTTGTAGCCTGCAACTCAGGTGATGTTCCCATCTCCCCAGCTTTCAGACACTCCTGCATGGTAACCTGACCTCAGCATGAGGATACTGATGTGGTCCTTGATGAAATTTCCAATATGTACGGAAAGTTCACCTTGAAACTCTGTATTAAATATTCCTTGAGTGGAAGGTCAAGAAGTGAGGGAATTAGATTGCAGACAATGAAGGGGCAAATTAATTTCCATTACAATGAGTTTATAATGATTAAGGAAAAGGGGTGTGTGTGTGTGTGTGTGTACAGGTATTTTTCACATACACTTGCACACGGTGAACCCAGGTTGCACTCACATGTGACATAGACAGGTCATATGGAAGTGATTGGAAGGTATCGGGTTTATTCCCACTGCCAGTGAATATCCGATTTGAGAGAATCATCTCTTTGTGAACATCGTCCACTGGCCATTTCTTCAGGTGTCCTCCTCAGAAACCCCAGGGAAAATATTCTATTCCTCTTTCGAATTTCCAAATGCATTATCTAAGTTATTGCCAAACACTTTCCATACACTCGAGGGCAGGAATCTCACTGCTGTCTTTGTAGTGTCCACAGTGCCAAACACAGTGCCTGGCATGTAAGGGAGGGAGCTCAACACATAAATACTGAGTGAATTAAACAGAATCCTAGCAGGAATGCTGGGTATCTCAGCAGCCCATCAAGGGCACACAGGCTCGTTTTGCCCTAGAGGGAAGACAGAGGGCAGCCTGCCACTTCCAAGTTGCTCTAGGCTCTCAGAATGTTAACAAGGTGCTAGAAAGAAGCCATTACAGTGACAGCATCAAAATGGTGACATCAGAGCATCTTGTACCCATTCCTACTTAGCGAAATAACCTCAGGCTAGTCATTTAGCTTCTCTGATCCCGACTCTCTCATCTATAAATGATCAAGGTAGGATTAAACATTCTCTGAGGCCCTTTCTCTCTTGATTCTCCTCCCTGCTCTATAGAAGGGGAATCCCATATTGTTTACTTGTCCTCATATTGTACCTTTTTCAATACGCACCACTCTTAAAACTGCAATTGCTTACCTGCAGGATCAAGTTCAAACTTCAGCTAATATTTGAGACCCTCCCCAATCATATACCTTGCAGGTCTTCAGCCTGTTTCTCAACCAGAATACTATTTTCAAGTTCCCTTTGCAGCCAAAATTGGTCTGGTTTTTGTCCCTCAGTCTTTTTTTTTTTTTTTTTTTTACTTGATACCTGTATTCTAATTGCTCTATCCACATAGAAACACCAAATCCTCCTGCTTTATCCTAAACTCCCCATTCTTAAAAACAAAACACAAGCTCAAATACAACTTCTCTCTGAAGTCTTCTATAGTAGACATTTCTTCCCTTGAATTCTTATTAAATCTCTCACTTATAGAAACACTGTAACTCTTTTACAGTATCTTTTATTTTAAATATATGCACAGATACCACTCTCTCGATAGCTCCAAAGATGTGTGCTCTTTTGAGGATGGGGTTCATTACATATAAAGTTTTCTCTCTTAAATAGTCCTGCTCTGGTGACTTCTGGCAAAATGGTGGAAAAGAGTCAACAAAATTATTCCAACTACTATTGTACCAAAAAGTTTAAATACTTAACTCACTACTTTCAGTAATCCTTTGGAGGTACATAAAATTACTCTAATTTTACAGAGTGAAAAGTAAACTCAGAGAGTTAAGTACTTGTTAATTATTAAGACCTGAGACGTGGTAGGGATTCATGCCCATATATGTATAATTTTAAACTTGATTTTTCTCCACCAAAAAGCATCCAATATGGTAAATGACTGGGCTAGGGACATCAGTGTCAATCAACAGTCTAGGTGTTTCCAGACCCTGTGCAGTTGATTGGAGACATGTGACGGGGTTCTGGCTAAGAAGATCTGAACTTTTAATAGTTAATTTATTGAGGTTTTAAGATTTTCCTCTTGTTCATTTCTCTGAATAATAAGATGACTGAGCAAAGGAGCACTGTGATCATAAACTATTCCTCAAGGGTCCGTCTCATTTATTTAGGTCGTCATTTGCTTATTTCTTGTAACCTCACTGCTACTCTTAAAAAAAAATCAGTCAAGGCCACTGCTGTTCTTAGAGTAGATTCTAATGAATCCTTAACCCTTGAGCACATGGATTGAGACCCGTGATTTTAAGACCCATGTACGTGTCCATGCTTCCAGGTACGCATTTATGTAAGTCTCATGCTAAACATGACGACTCCAGAGCTGCCCCTTCATGTTAATGTGTAGAGACTGAGTTGAACTTTCTTGCAAGTCTTGACCCATTTGGTTATTTTTACATAATTAAAATTCCTACAGTCATCTCAAGTCACAGGAAAGGGTCTCAATTTGGTCATCATATAAACTTGACCTAATAATCAGCACTCCAGACTTGACTTCTCCTTGAGCTCAGGTCTGCTGTGGGTGGGAAGTCATCACTGGGAAGGGGTGGCACCTGACTCTTTCTTCTATTCCTCTAGCTCTTGACCCTCCTGGGTGAGGGGCCAAGAGAGGAGCAAAGGAAAGGGAATTGGGAAGCTCTCGCCTGATTGATACTGTAGGGAGTGGATGGATGCATGTTTTCCGTGTACACATGATTAAGCTGATTTTTTTTCTCTCATGGGCACTTTCATGAATCCTTTAGAGACCCTTTTACCTACACCTGGAGAAATTCCTTCTAGGCTTCCTTTAATGCCAGCAGACACATCTCTGTCCCTACTCACTGCCTGAGGCTCCTTCCTCAGCCTCTGGAGAGAAGACTTTACCTCTGGCCATTTTCTGCTGAGCTTCTCCATCTTAGCTCCTGTAGCTCTGGATGGATAGAACACTCCAGCCAGCAACCAATCTCTCCTTCGCTCAGAGCTTCTGGAAAAGTAATCACCTACCTTTTAGACTTTCTTGGTAGGCTCAAATGCTGGCCCAGCAAAACTCAAACTTTAGGGATACCTTAAATGCTAAGTGGTCACCTTACATGGCATGTCCTGATGGCTCAGGGGCTAAGTTGGTGGCTGGGGTGTAGACCAAATGAAGCCCAATGACCTGGGTTTGTGACTGAGGACAGGGAATAAACCAAAAAACAAATTAAGGTACTTCTTCCTCTTCTCACCTTCCCTAAAAATGCTTCTGCCACTTCTCCCTTCTTCTCTTAAAAAATAATGCCTACATCAGCACAAGGTAGAGAGAAAAGCACCCTTACTTTGGAGGGGAAACTTAAAATACCCTAATAGCACTCTCCAAAAATCTCCCCAAATCTTATTGGACTCCTCCCTCAAAAAAAAAAAAAAAAAAAAAAAAACAATGACAACTAATCCTTCATACTAGGCATAAGAGGTGTAGGCATTGTCTCAACTTTTATCTGACCATTTACTTTGGATAAAGTCTCCAATCTTGGGGATCTCCTGTCTCAATTCCTCAAATAGCATTTCCATTTTAATGTTCAGTTATTTAAGTTGTTGCTGAGTTCAAATCTAGGAAGCAGAGTTTGCGGGGGTGGTAATTTCTTTTTACTTTAGGCTATTTAATTTTCAAATAGGCTTCAAATAATTATTTAATAGAAATTGTCCTTAGGGGGAAAAATCATTATATGCCCCAATTTGTAATTTCTCTCAATCATGTTTATTTTCCTAATTTATTGTCAAAATAATCAAATTTAACTATTTTAAAGCCGATTTCCTACAAGAAACTTTCAAGATCTAAGATATATTTTTAAAAGACAGCAGCTCCCATAAAATCATGATTCATTGCAATTTTTCTGCAACAAGGACAAGAAGGAAGCAGCTGACCACTGACTTGGGAACACCAACATAATCGGCCTATTCTGAGTACACAGCAATTAAAAAAAATCTCTTAGGTTTTCCATCTGTGGGAGATTTCTCAAGTCACTATTATATGTAATGAACCCTCAATCAAATACAACAAAAGTAACATGATTTTTTTAATAAACAATTTACTTTCCCAAAGGCAGAGAAGCCATTCTTCGGGAGACTGACTCCAATCTGTCCCTATGTTGCTGGGCACACAGTAGGTGCTCAAGTACTATTCACTGCAGGGTTTTCCAAAGAAGAGACTGGTACCACTCTGACCTTATAACCTACTGAGGAGATCTGTCCCAGAAACATCTGGATTTCTGCTCTGCTCTGTGGACCATTAGTGGAGAGTTTTTCCCAGTCTGGGTTCACATAGAACAATCCTACTAAAAACAGTCGACTTTACCATTTCCAATTTTCTAGCTTTGAAAAGTGGAGTTATTTCCTGAAACATGTTTATATTAGTGGAGAAGAAATGAGGAGATTCAGACACATTTTCCACAGTGTTTTGAAATGGCAGGGGGAGGAGTGGCTTCCTGTAAATTCACATCCCAAGAGCTCACTCACTATAGATAGTGAGGATAGTGACTTCATAGAGCAAACATAGAACCAGGAAACACCACCTTAGCTGCCTCCCTCAAAATTAGAAAAACCTAATTGCTATTTTAGTATACACCTCCTGACTCTAGCTCTGAAGCCATCTTGGGTTGGGTGATAAAAGTCTGTTAAAACCACAAGGCTATGAGGGAAGATGTCAGCCTTCTGCTCCTCATGGAAGCCAACTCATCCAGCAAAGGTGACACTGACAGTGGCTGATAGGATGGTTGTTAAAACTGAGCCAACTCTCAAACACACCGAGCAATAACTCCCAGCTCTGGGAAAAATGCCTGTCAGGCTTCCAGATGGAGCTGAGCTTCAGCAACAAGACAGAGCCTGTGAGCAGGAGGGAGTGTGTAAGAGCAGAGTCTCCCAGGATGGGGTTCATCTGCGTCAGGACAGATGCCTGCATGTTCCAGAAGCCAAGCGCCTGAGGAGACAAGTGTAGGCAGAGGGAGTCTGCTACTGAGGGAATATCCTGGTTAGATACAAGGGCGGATCCATGAATGGGATGAATCTTCTGTACTGCCTCTCTGCAGAGGATCAGACAAGGAAACATCTCCTCAAGGGTCTCTGGAATAATCTGTCCTTCTGGGTAACCATCAGGACAAGCAAACTCTGAGATGAGGTTCCATAAGGTTTATTAGGAAAAATGCTGAGAACAACCAGTACAGATGCTATGGGGACATCAGAAGGGGTGAGGAGACATCCCACGGGGGTTAAATTCTGCTCAGTCCTGCAGGGGATGTGCCGAGACAGAGCAACTAGACTTTAGAGTTTAAGGGCAAGAGAGCAGAGTGCTGACATGCTGCATCCATCAGTCACTTGCTAAGGGCTGTCCTAAGGGGGTGGGCGAGGGGTATGAGTTCCCAGGCACCCCCAGTGCTGATAGAGTAAAGTGAAGGCATCTTCACACCATGAGCTCAGCAGTGGTCCTCAGATACAAATGCTGGCATTGGGAGTGAGAGCATAAGGGTGCCACTGTGCAAAGAAATGCAGAGAAACCAAGGGAGCAGTGACAGCATCTGCTACTGGTGGGGTGGGGGTGGGGAAAGCATTGGCTTTCCAGCATGGCTGCTCCAGCAAGAAATCTGACCTCTGCTTACAAATAAATACATACATAAAAAGCACTCTTTGCTTTTAGTCCTAACAAAAGTCCCCGAGGTACTGATTGGAGCCAGTTTTAATGCAATTGCCCTTTGTAGGCTTAGAGAAGTTTCCCCAATCTCCAACCAGTGTCCCCCTTACCAACACCTGCCCTCCCTTCTCCTCTCATTCTTCCCCACCTGCTTTTGCAGCAGTTCGACACCATTTTCTTGTATTGAGTTGATGCCTTGGGAAGGCAATAGTCCAAATACGAAAAACTGGATGCGAAAAAGACAATCAAAATAATTTTGGAAACTTTTTCAAATCAGTCAACTTAATCAAGGGGTGGGGAATTCTTGGGTAACAGAGTAATATTTAATTCCAAAGCTGTCATTTGAACACCTTCAGTTTTAATAAGTTGGTTGTTTGACTATAGCTAAACCATTCTTAAAACAGCACTGTGCTGTTAAGTGCTTGGACCACCAAGCATTTGTAGAACTATTTGTTCATTTAGTGGTGACTTTCTGTTTCTGTTAGAGATATCACTTTATGGAAACATTTGACAAGCCTGTCTTTTTAACCAGAGTAAAACCTGAGTTGCAAACATACTTTGAAAAGCTATGGACACTAGCGAAAGATCAGAGAGATTCCCCCCAACTGCACTCAAACTCACCCAAAAAGAAGACATATGTAGTCCTATTTTCTGTCCTTATTAATATCTAACCCTGATATAAGTCTGTCCCTAATAAAAATGTACTAGGAAGAGTAAGTATATTTGGAAGTCTTTATCATAATAGTTACAGATGGGGCCTTAGCAGCATCTTCAAATTAGAATCCAAAGAACTGACTCATGAAACACCAGGAGGCAGAGGTAAAGAGTCATCAACCCCCAAAATAGGGTGCTTGTCACCTCTCTAAAGATACTACAAAGCACAACATCGCTAACATCCTATATTTAAATTTTTTTCAAGTTTGTCTTGGGAATTGACAGGTATAATAAAGAAATTTGATTCTTAACTTTACTTATTTTTTTTACCATGTTTTCTACTTTTAGTTTGGACATATTCAAAGAAGATATTTCTATCCTAACTATAAAGGTACAGTGAAGAGAGAAATAATCAGTTGTTAAATATCGGCTCTTGAGAGACACAAAATAAATAAGCATAATCTCCACCTTGGGATGCTATATAGTAGAGAAAGCAAACATTCACTCATGATATAATTTAAGGGAAATAAAAATCTACAAGTGAGAAATGCTATTGGCAACCATCCCGAGTGTGTTAACAAAACAAGTCCAATGCAAAGGAGACACTGTCATAGAATAAAGCCATGTTTCTTGAGCGCCAACCTCATTTATTAAGCCTGGAAAGCGGATCTGGAATCATCGCTTCACATTCTTGACCTGAATTCACCACTTTCCTATGTCTTTCCAAATCCCATTTCCACCTGTGGTACCTGGAGCTGCTGAACTTAGAAGCCCAGGAAGCTGAAGGGGCTTCTTCTCATTCCAAGTTCACACAGATGCTTTTCAATCTTCATTTCAACTTTCATTTATATTAATCCCGTCTATGGGTAAAGGTAAACTGCACCAGGATGCAAGTTTTATGGATGGGGGTGAAGATGTCATGATCGACAAAAAGAGGCACATGGCCCCTCTGCTGTCCCCAGCCCAGGAAGAGCTGTGCAGGTGGGGTGAGGTGGCAGGAGCATCCCACGTCTGGGCTGCAGACGGCCGCTGCCCGCTGCTTCCTGTAGGCGGCGGAGCCAAAACAGCTTGGGGTGTGGGGCATAATCAGAAGGAGCTTGACACCCAGTCGTCAGCCTATAAAGGCCAGCTGGAGACAAAAGGGTCTGAGCACAGGAGCTGATGCCCAGGAGCCCTCGTACAGTGATGGATGGATTCCGGCTTAGGCCTAGGCGGCGCGGCGGGGCCGGGTGGTGCGGCGCACTGGACGGCGCGCGCAGGAGTGGGGGGGCGGGGCGGGGCGCGCAGACTCTGCTTTGGGAGAAGGCTCAGCCCTTGATCCAGCTGAGCCCAGATAGCAGGGCTCCTGGGCACTCACCAGGCAGTTGCATTGCTTTGCACGTTTATTTAAAAGACATAGTTAGGAGACACCTCAAAGCTGTGCTCCCGAGGGCTGGAAGAATGTTCTATTCATTGTGAAACCCCGAACAGCCCACGCATCGCTAAGTGTGGCACAAACATGCTAACGAACCTTTCCTGAGGTTTTTCCTAGAGGGACCAGGCACCAGAGTCACTGGAACGTTTTGTCCCTCGGATGAAGCCATCTCCCAAGAGAGACCCAGCGGTGTGACACAGCCAGATGTCTTTACCTAAGACAATTCAGCATTGGAATTCAACCCACCAACTTTTCACCCATCTCTTTAACGTGGCTCCTTGGGGGAAGCCCGCTGCTACTCTGCCTGACATCATAGTGATCCTAACTGCAGGAGACGTCACAGGAAACTCAGTGTCTCAGGCACAGAGCTGTGTGCATCATCTATATGGTCTTGCTTAGTTTTTAGTTTCGGGAAACCAGTAACTTAGTGTCATGTCGCGTTTTTCTAGAAAGAAAATCGAGTGGAAAAGCAAGGACTCACACCTGTGTTTGCAATAATTTTGCTGTGAAGTCTTGACATTATTTATTAAGGAAAGGCACAGTGGCCCAATACTGGCTGTAAGGGCTGGTGACTCGGCTCTTTTGCATTTCCAAACCCAGGAGGGCAGCAATTTTGTCTGCCCTGCTCCCCGTCTATCTTTACCAAGATCAGGGCTTAACAAGAAGTAGATGTTGCAAAAAATCCTACCGGGAATGCACCCTGCAAACCTCTTCCAGGAGCACAGGGCACACACCCCGCCCGCTGTGAGAGGCTTGGGGGGAGAGAGAAAAGGCTAAAGAGGAAGCTGCCCCCAGGCCCCCACACCTCCACCCCTGTGAGCTCGGTCTCCCAAAACTTGAAGTTGTAGCGTCCAGGTCACCTCTCTCTCCACAGTTCTTGGTTTGGGTGTGAACTGTGAATTAGCAAAGTCATCATTAAAAGCCCCACACCTACCACTCTCCAGCTGTGTGAAGTTAACCAAACCATGTGAGCTTTCTTAGACTCTATTGGAGAGGCTAACTCACAGGCTATGAAAAATTATAAACTTCAAAGTCCTAGACATGGTATGAATGATCACTGAACACTATGGCAAAGGATCTAACGAAGTAGCTCAAAAGAAAGTGTTCACCGGTGGCCAATAGTTCAGGTGTAGAATATAGGCTTTTTCTGTATTTTTTTCTTCAGTTCAACCCACAAAGGAACCATCAACTCTGACAATACATTATGCTCAACCTATGACAGTACTGTATCTCTCACCAGCGAATAGACATGCAGCACCTGTGAGCCCAACAGGTGCGCCAGCCATCAGACGGGTCACCATCTCTGCAGGTGCTTCCATGTAGGTACCTAGAGTCAACAGTGACCTTATAGCATCAGAAGTTCTGCCCATTCAACAGAAGTTAATAGAAATTCTAACGTGCCCCCACTGCCACCCGCTTCCACACATACACTGTGAAAAATGGATGATGTCAAATATATGGAAGTGCTTCTTTGTTTTACGCAAGCCCTGTAAATAATCTCAAAGTACTAATGGATATCCTGGGAACTTGGAAAAATGTGTTTCCTTTTTTTTTTTTTTTTTTTTTTTTTTTTTTTTTTTTTTTTTTTTTTTTAACGTCTCCTCTAACCAAACAGAAAAGCTGCTGCTTTGCTTGGGGGAACTAGAACAAATCTCTGCTCACCCAGGAGAGCTGTGGGTGATGATACTGAACACAGGGTGCAGCTGTAAACATTGCAGCTCCTGCTGAATCATTCACTTCAGAGACACAGAGGCCTCGTCACTGGACCCTACCCACGTCCTGGGGCTTCTCCTCACCTGTGAACACTAGGCTGCTTATCCACAGCCAGCTCAACATTAGGACTCCTTTGCCCACGTCGCTCAGAGGGGGAGAGATGACGCTGGATTTCCTTTGCCTCTATAGATCTGACTCAGCCCGCCTCACACTTGGCCATCATCTCATTCTCAACACCCATTTGCTCTTGGTTCAACCTGGAAAGCACTACTGCTTCCCGGGTTCTGACCTGTGCCCCGGCCCCCACATACACCTCAGACTTAGACCTTATTTTGTCTTAAAATAAGGAAGTGGACCCATATTTCCACTTGCTTCTGATTTTGCTTCCAATGCTTGTAACTCAGGGCATCGCCATCAGATCTACCTCAAGTCTGCGGCCCGGAAACAGTGCACTGGACACAGCGAGTAATGTCACCCTGGCCAAGTGGCAAGCAAGGAGCAAAATCCCATACAGAGCAGTTGGCGTCAGGAACGCACAGTCCAGCAGAGACCCCCGGGAAATGCATGGTGCTGTTTTCCAGGTCATGGCCAGCTGCCCCCTGCCCCTTCTCCCCACAAAATAAATGAACACCATGGCTGAAATAACTTCCCTAGCATTCCAGAGAGGACACCCTCAAGGTTAAAACGAAGAATGACTAGCACAGGCATGAACACAGCAGTTTCAAGACCTCGGGGAGCCACCAAAACGCACTGGTATTCAATTCTGAGGAATTGGAAGGACCCAAGAGGTCACCAGTCCCAATCTTGGCCCTTCCTCCAGCAGTTATTTCATGTTAAAGACCCCCGTGGAAGAAAACTTCTCAGTTATTTACACAGTAACATGTGTATTAAGCAACATTAATAGTGACACGCCACATTTACTCTTCCATCAGCCTATTTTCTTCTCCCAAGAGCTAGCCCAGCAATACTTAAGGAAAGTCACTCCGTAGCTCTTCCTTTAAATCTAGCCTTAATATAATGTGTTGCAGGGTCGTTCTCCTTTCTTCCTCTGATGTTCCCCAAAGGAGGCGGAGCCCATTTTATAATCGTGAATGCCTTTTTTGATTCCACAAATCATCCTACCTGTCTCTCTGTAGTCCTTTCTGCTTTCAGTTGCTCAAATCCTTGCCTCTTTTCTGAGGCATCTTTTTTTGCACTGAGCCCATTTTTCCCAACTTCATGCCCCCAGAGTCTGTCAAATTTCCATGACACTGTTATGCAATGAGTGGAGGGCAACAGAATGTTCTCATATGCACTGGCTAATTTGGAAATAATGAGAGCATCTCTTGGGTGGCTAAATTCTTATCCCCTATTAGTCCTTCCTTGGACGCTCCTTGCTTTTTCTAAAAGTTGCACAACATTGTGACTCATACCCAGTCGTCAGTGTGGAGACCCCAAACAGAGTATGGCATTATTATTGAAGCACAGGAGAAATGTGAACTTCCTTGCAAATCAGTGATAGAGGTGACATCACCTGTTAATATTCCCTTTGCTCTCCTCAGCTTTCCTGGTCTCAGGATTTTATATGGGGTTGACTGCTTCCAAAAAATGGCATCAATTCTTTATCTCTCCAATTTTCACACCCTTTGCAAGGTGACTTTATAGCTCTTCCATGAAGAATGGCATCACACCTACACCCCCTTCAATCTGCATTGAGCTGTGACTAACTTTGCAGCAGAAAGGCTAGTGCTCCAGGTCCCAGTCTAAGTCTCAAGAGGTCTTGCAGCTTCTGCTGGCTCCCCGAACCCCACTTCACTGGAAGATGAGCAACAACATGGATCAGAGCTGAGCTGTCCCAGCTGAGGTCATCTCAGGCCAGCTGGCCCTCATCGACCTGGGTGCTAATGATATACGCATGAACAGGGTCCTTTAAAGACCAGCCAAGACTGGTCCTGATTAGTGTGGCTTCCCTGCTGACCAGATTCATGACAAATTAGAAATGTTGTCTCAGCCCACGAAGTTTTGTCATGCACAATAGCTAGCTGATCCTTCCCAGACCCTGGTCCGTGTCTCTGCTTTTCACTCAGATGGACAATCCAGTGAGAGATTTCCTTTTTTGCCTCTCATCCCTGATATTGCTGAAGAACATAACATCTCCTCAGCGAGGATTGGCCTCCTACACTATGGACACCATGGTGGCCCACATCTCTCCACGCCCTGCATGAGGGGACTGACTCAGACACCATGCCTGGGTAGTCCCCCACGGTCCCCTTCCCCAGACTCTGCAAAGCTACTCTCCTTTCTGCATGCTCTACTAGGAATATCACCTCTAACTGCCCTGTCACCCAAGCCCAAACTGAAGAGTTACCCAATGCTACTTTTCCCTCATCCCTCTGAGTTCAAGACCTTGTCAACTGTCATAATCACTCATCCCTTTCTCTCTATTGCCACTGTCAGATGGCTGCAGCCACCAGCAACCAGTACTCGCATGGCAAGTTCTCAGTAAGTATTTGCTGAGTCGCTCTCAGAGATGATGGGTTCACTAACTCACATCTCTTTCTGCAAGCAAGCAGCTCATCAAAGAAAACCTTGCGAAACATTAGTCATTAACTACCTTCCCCTGCATTCTCTTAAATCAATGATAACTTTGGTAAAATCATCTTTGATTTCCATAGGTTGTTTTTTTTTTTTAACAGTGGATTATATGATAAAAATTCTAAATATATACCAGTTCATTAATTTTTACTACTACTACTACTATTACTACTACGCTGAGTACATTTGGGTTATGTATGAATTTTATACAGGATCAAAATGTAAGCAAAAGTACAAAAAAGAGTGTTGATCCTTCTGTCCATCCTAACACTGTCATTTCATATTCTCTCTATGTTTAACTTAAACAGTTCACAATCATGTCATTCATGGCATTTGGATTCATACACATTCCCTGCCCCTACCCCTGCCCTGGCCATAATCCCACACAAACATGACGTTGGCTGCAGTGGATGAACATGGGAGGGAAGGGATTGTCTTGTTCCAGAGTGGTAGGTGGGCAGCAGGCTGGAGGTGAAAGAAATACTGCTGCTTCCCATTCTCCAATCCTCTGGATAGACTGTAGCCAGAGGGATCCACAACCTGGTTCTAGCACCATCCCCTCCTCTGCACAATGCTCCCTACTCTACAGTCAGACCCTTGCCTTGGAAACAGATGACAGGAGTTCAATCCTTATTGGGAAACACACAGTGATGACCCCCAATTGGCCCTGTGGGGTGCTGAAAGCCTGACGTGTGTGTGGCTTTGTTACACTAAACATCTGAATAATCTTGGCACTTAGGAAGCAAGGCTGTAGGGCAGTGTCTAATAGGCTGGGAGGCCAGATGAAGGCTTATGGTGATGTGGGGAGAGGGAGATCCCAGTCCGCTGAGCCTTGTAGAGTTCTCTCATTTCCCAGGACTCTTCTCCCAAATACGGCTTTGTCAGAGTCCTGCACAGATTCTCAACACTTTCATATACATATGTGTGTGTGTTCATGTGTATATTATATTACACATAGAATATTTACATATTAATTTTAATTATATTACATATTATAAATATATACACATACATACTAAACCTCGGGATACTATATTAAGCAAAATTATTATCTTCCCCAATTTATTATGAATATAATTAAGACTAAGTTAAAAAAGTGCAGATTGCCCAATATGACATAATAGTAATAATGGTTACTATTCATTGGTCCCTTTCTCTTATTCTCTCTTATACTCATCTTCTTTTGAAGATGAATATGATAGTCTTTTGAATATAATTAATCAAAATCTTGGCAAGTGGGTAGCCTGAATGTCCTTCTATAAGAGCAGGAAATAAACCTAGGGAGGTCAAAGTCAAGTGACTTTGGTCCTATAACTAGGGAGTCCAGAACTCAGGGCTGTACTCTTGAGTCCAACTGACTCGAAGTCTGTGTTTGTTTAATTCTAGCTCACTTTTTCCAAGTTTCCTCAGCCCAAATTCCTTCCTATCCTGTAGGAACTGAGAGGTTAGGGTAGAATCGAGACCCAGAACTTCATTCCCTTGACCTGATAAACTAAGAGCCCCTCCTTTCCTCTCACGGGAGGAGGTTGTAGACAAACCTGACTGCAGCTGGCTGTGGTATTAGGTTAATCCTAATTGTCTGACAGCAGTGTGAGCTGCTAAAGCATTCTCCATCGGATGAGACTAATACCCTCCAAACGTCAGGTCTGACACCATCCTGTGGGCTGGACGTTTTCATCATCCTCACACAAGATCTGAGACCGGCTTTCTGATGAGCTGTACATTGAATTGACTAATACCTTACAAATAAAAGGGTCTTACTCTCTCCTCCCTCACAACAGTAGTCCTTATTTAGAAAATCATAATTCTTGGTCTTCCCTAAAAGATTTCAGTTCTTGACTTAGGACTGAGTCAAAGATTCAGAACAATAGCTGTAAAAGTTTACTGAATATCTGTTAAGTGTTAGTCACTGTCCTAAGAATTTTAGTCATTGTTTTATTTAATAACGCGGTAAGGAAACCATCGCTCCGATTTTACACCTGGTCAAGAAATAAGAACCACCCCTGTGAACACACAGCCAAAATGTGGTGAAGTTGACATTCAAGCTGAGGTTTTCTTATTTTAAGCCCCACTTTCAAGTTTCCCTCTGCTCTGAAGCCATATAATTTAGCAATATGAATTATTTAAGACTTTTTAAATTATTCAGACACTTTGACCCCAAATACTACTTCTAAGTATTTATTATACAGGAATAATCAGAAGTAATCTTAAATATGTATGCACAATAAAAATAGTTATTTATAATTGTAAATTTTCAAAAATAACTTAAATGTCTAATAGTAAAATTAAGTAATTGTAATATGCATGGTTTAATATTATAAAATATTTTAGAGATATAATGCGTAGCGATATGATAAATAATTATAATAATAGAAAAACACAGAACATAAAACTGGACACAGACTTCTGTTACAACATGAGGTCTGAGTACAGTCATCCCCATTATCACCAATTAGGAGAGCAGGTCTTGTGCTACAATCTGAAATTTCTTGGGTGAAAAATAAATTCTCAGGGTTCAGATAAGTTTATGCGTTGCTTCTTCATAATCTCAAGACCAGAAAATGAGTTAATTCTAAAGGAAAGGACATTGAACTGGTATCAAATTCAGCAAGCCCAGCAGTTAAAAACAAGGATAACAAAAAAAAAATTTGGATCATATCCAAGTCTCTGAAAAAGGAACAGTCCAGCCCACTGATGAGTAAGATCTAAGAGCTGTCCAGCTACAGAAAGAACAAGGTGCTGGAACATTCTTAAGACTTATTTATGATTTTTTTTAAATGAGGAAGAAGTGTTCTACTGATTTTTGTGGGGATAGATATGGTTATATAATATGATCTCAGTTTTGCCCCTAATAAAAAAAAAATATATATATACATATGTATGTAAGTAAATAAAACTTGCTAATTTGTAGTCATCTCTGTGTGTAAGAATGATGGCAAATTTTTCTTTTTTCTTAAATTGTTTCTATGTTTCCTTAATTTTCAGCAATCAAACATCAATTTTATTATATAATTGAAAGAATATACTCTTTTAAAGAAAAGGAATTCCTACCATCATTTCAAATTCGTAGAAGTCAAGCTGGCTCAAGTCACCTTTCTCTTTGCTACTCCTCAAATCAGAGAGCAAGAGAGGCAGAGTGAGAACGTTGGAAGCTGGCTGTGTGACCTTTCAAGTTATGTGACCTCTCTGAACCTCAGTGTCTTTTCTGCAAAATGAATAGCCTGCACCAGTGAGATCTGCCCCAGGCCTGAGTCCACAGCCTCCCTCCATGGCCTCCAGATAGAACTATCTTTCAACGTGCAATTTAATCTGGCCTTATGACCAGAGAGAAAAAATATTTATGAATTACTCTCTAGTAGAGAAATGGATCTTTGTCTGAGAACAAAGAAGCACAAACCCCACTGGAAAATTAGAGTCCATTATCAGACACGGCAGCAGAAAGCTGGGCCCGGTGGTAATTGTATCTGCAATAATAAGGCTGTGAGGGCCACTTTAGGCCATTTGCTATGTGAATCAATCATCATTATGGTCAAGCAGCAGAGTGGATGTGGAAATGAGCCCATGTTATCAGTGGCCAATTAGAGCAAAGATCCATCAAGAAGTTCCTGAGGTGGGGGTAGGCACAACCTGTGTCCTGCTCACTCACGTGCCCCAGAGTCCATGAGACTCCATGTGCACTTCTGCTTAGTGTCCCTTGCCAGGCTTAGAGACCTTAGATATGACAGTTCCACTTGGCTGAGAGAGAAAACTTTTGTGTTATTAATGGCGCACCCCTCCCAGGTGGTGAGACACCCCGCTATCTCTGTGCCAGTGTTGTCATAACAACGTACCCAAACAAGGTGCCTTGAAACAACAGAAACTTATTCTCTGTCAGTTCTAGAGCACAGAAGTGAAAGCCACCACGTGCCAGTAGGGCCACACCTCCTTGGAGGGCTCGAGAAAGAACCCTTCCTCACTTCTTTCAGATCACCTGGTCCTGGGTATTCCTTGGGTTGTGGAGACTTCCCTAAATTTCTGCCTCCATCTTCATGGGCCTTCTCCATTTCCTGTGCACCCTTTCCTCTTCTTAGAAGGATGCCAGTCACTAGACTAGGGACCACCTTCATAGTAACTTGATTACATGTGCAAAGATTCTCCTTCCAAAAAATGTCACAATTTGAACATGAATTTGAACTCGCTGCTCTGACATAGAGCACTGCTGGATTCTCATTGGTGACCTCAGTCTTATCTGTGAAAAGGTATGAATTCACTCATTCTCACAATGTGTTTGTACACTTTTTATCTCCCTTCTTTCATTGGAGAACAGAGGCACAAAGAGGCAAGGGGACATGTCTAAGTGCATATGATAAGTGGTAGAACCAGCAACTAAACCTAGAATTGTCTTCTTACTCATGTACCTCACTCTCTAAGAACTCAAAGAATTCTTCTGAATAGATAGCCAGAAGTGGGATAATTGGATCTTAAGGTAGTTCTATTTTTCTTGGTTTTTATTTTTGTATCCTGCCATGCACAAGGTGTCCATTTCTCCACATCTTCACCAATGCTGGCTACCTGTTTATTTATTTATTTGTTTTGGAATGACTCTGAAGCCATTCTAACAGGTGCCAGGTAATCTCATTGTGGTCTTGATTTTCATTTCCCTAATGATTAGTGGTGTTAAGTGTCTTTTCATATACCTGTTGGCCATTGGCCATCTGTATGTTTTCTTTGGAAAAGTATCCATTCAAGTCTTTTAGCCCATTTAAAATCATATTATTATTATTTTGCTCTTGAATTGTAGCAGTTCTTATAGGAATTAATTATCTGGTAAAGACTTTTCAAATATTCCAGTCTGTAGGTTGTCTATTCATTGTGTGGATTATTCACTACAACACTATTTACAACATTCACAACAGCCAAAAAATGGAAACAGCCTACGTGCCCATTGATAGATGAATGAATGAGGAAAATGTGGTGCGCACACGCACACACTCACACACACACACACACACTAATAGTATTTAGACTTAAAAAAGAAAGAAATCATGTAACTGATCATGGATAAACCTTGGAAACATTATGCTAAATGAAATAAGTCAGTCACAGAAGGATAAATATTGACTGGTTCCTCTTACATGAGGCACCTAGAATTGCCAAACTCATAGAATCAGAGAGAGGAGTGGTGATTACCAGAGGCTGAAAGGGAGAAGAGAATAAGAAATAAAGTTTCTATTAAGAAAGATCAATAAGTTCTAGATTTCTACTGTACAGCATGGTACCTATAACTCATAATATTGCATTGCACACTCAAAATAAGCTAAGAGTTGGTCTCGTGTTTAATGCTTATCACAATGAAATTATACTTTAAAACGAACTTACGTGGCTTCACTAGACATCCTGATCTATTGATTTTTAAAAAGTGTAATTGGAAAAAAAAACACCTTGGGAAAGTAATTTGACAATGTATGTCATTTGTCTCCAGAATATCCATCCATGC
This sequence comes from Solenodon paradoxus, assembly GCA_004363575.1. Lineage (NCBI taxonomy): Eukaryota > Metazoa > Chordata > Mammalia > Eulipotyphla > Solenodontidae > Solenodon > Solenodon paradoxus. Next base: position 70,883 of record RJWH01003390.1, on the reverse strand, counting down.
TGACTCCATCATTATATGTTGGGCATTTTTTTTCTTTAAAAACACTTTCTTCAGAAAAATCTGAACTATGTAAAGTGTTCATCTACAAGACATTTATGATAGCATTGTTCACAACAGCAAGGAAAAAAAGATAAAATTAAAAGAAGACTACTCAAGTGAATGCCATGTCTGTGTAATGTAGTAGTATGTCTCCAGTTACAATAACAAAAGAAATACTTATGTTGTAAGTGAAAACCTGGATAGAGTGTGTTCTATACAATGTGTTCTTCACTAGATTCTTAACTACAGAAAAGAGAAGAATCACATTAAAATGTTCACAGCAGTCTTTGAGGAGAAATGGGAATGTTTTCCTTTATCCTAAGTTTTGGATACTATAATCTCTAGAACAAGCACTTATCTTTGTAAGTAGAAAAAGGATAATAAAAAATATAAACTGAAAACTCAGATTCCTAATAATGCATGTGGTATTTCTGAGAGGGGCATGGAGGGGGATGGCCACCCAGCCCTGACATCAGAGCGCTCCCCAAATCCAAGACAGGACGTATGAGATGCTCTCTCCTGACAACTCTGAGTTTTAGTGTTAACCTCGGAAAGAATAGATTTGTCTCATGTTCCAGTCTACCCATTCCTGGTTTGACAGTGACATACACCACACAAATGTCTACTGAGTGACGACTGGACATCTGAACCAAATAAATTCACATCATGAACACATGGATAAGTCAATATGGAGGGAAATTAAATACATGATTTGAACAGAAGACGTCTTTCTAAGGGAAGTTTAAAGTCTCTTCCTTCTTGGTTTTCTAGGCACCCCCCTGGGATCCTGGAGACCCGGTGTCACTGACCCCATTTGTAAGGCTGTGGATTAAGTTTTACCTTTCCCACCTTAGATGATGGAATCTCAAAAGAAAAAAATATATATCATTGGGTTGAGGATCAAACCTACAAAATGAGATTGAGCTAAATCGAAGTCCAAAGAAATGGTTTTCCCTCTGAACAAATGCTGATGTGAGAACCTTGGAGATTTCAAGGACAAACTGCCCTTCAGCACAGGGAGCCAGGGAAGTTTTCATCAACTTTCATATAAGGACTTCAGCCTGTGTCTATAATCATGTTGTATCTGCTAGCAACTAGAATGGTTTTGTGGCTGAGTTGGTCCACAGAGCTCAAATCTGGGGTCTATTGATGTGTCAGGCAGATTGTCTTGACCTGGGTGTCCTGAAATTTATTGCCTGATGGTTAAAAGTGACCACAGCAGACTAGCCTGTCCCTGAACCCTCAACTCTGGCTGGATTACATCAGTGCTCCAGGCCAGTGAGGACAGACCTGGGCCTTTCTGGACAAGCAGTAGGGGCCCCACTGCCAGGAAAGGGCTGATTCAATTGACTAGCTGGCCTTAGTTCATGCAACACAATTTCGGGACGGAGGGACTTTATATGAACTGACGCCATAAATACTGAGTTCACAGTCTGCTGAAAGCAGAGAGCTGTGACTGATGATTACAAGAGGCGTGTGGGAGTGGTCCCCGACCCAACTGAACTCAGGTGGGAGAAGACATCTCAGAAGAGAAGATGGCTCATTGGAGTTCAGAAACTCCGTACGCTACTGGAAAGCAGGTGCCCCAGAAAGAGAGAGAGAGAAGAGAGTGACGCACATGTGTGAAGCTGGGAACACCCATCCTTCCAGGACTGCTCAGGGCACAATCATGCTACCCTTCAGGTACCTAGAGCCAGAGGAGACTCTGACTGCAGAGAGTGGCCTTAGGTACAGTCAGAGGCTGGCTCTCCTCAGTCGGGCAAATGCCCAGAAGGCCAGACCCCTTGTCTGCATTCAGTGGGCTGCAGCTCATGCTTGGGGGACAGTGAGGTCATGACAGTGAATGGCGGAAGGCACCATTAACTGGGGTGCCGGATGCATGTGGCACCACTCACCCCGGGAGAATGCCACCTAGTAATTTGCTTCAATCTGGGCTTTCTACTTACTGAATACAAAGTTTGAATTCTTCATGGACTAAGGGAAATTGCTTTGTCTGATTAATCATTTGGGTTTGGGATGGAAGAGGGAGGATCTTCAGATTTTTGACCTTGCATGAGACTGTATGGTCAAGTCTAAGAAGAACATATTAGTCTGGTTAAAAGGGCTGTGCCTGACTCATATGCTTCAAAAGTGAACTAAAATGACCAAAAGTTGGCACAATTTTGGAGCTCATTAAAAAAAAAATCTAAAGTAAATATTTTCAATTTATGAAGGTGGGTAAAAGCACAAACATGAATTGGGTTAGAGGGCTTTATACATGAGGATTCTCTGGGAAGTAGTAAGGAAATTAATTCCTCAGCCAAAGTCCTTGCAAATAAGCTGTCTGATAAAACAAGGGGAGATTGTAAACCTGGAGGGCTTGTAGAGACATTCTGAGGGAAATGTGGTATTTGGACCCCTGGGGCAGCCTGCTCAGGTAGATTAATGATTTAGGCCTGGAAAGAGACCAGAGAGAAGAGAATCAAGAGGTTCTAGGAACTTTCTTTTCTTTTCTTTGTTTTTCTTTCCATCCCAAACTACCCTCTTGGTTGCTTTTTGTTTCTAGTCCAAATACATCAATTCAGAGCCCCAAATCCAAGTGAACCTCCATTTGCTACTCATCACAATATTTGTCTGAAATTTTGTCTGTTTTATAAGTCTGCTTGGTGTACCCTGGTGGCCTAAGAAATAAGTCCACTGCCTCTGGCCAGCCAGTCCACATCCATCCCAAGGTTCGTGACCCAGGGCTGGGGAAACCAAGATGAACAGCTAAATAGAATAAAATGAATGCTTCTTCCTCCTCTCTCTCTCTTCCTGCCTGCCTGCCTGCTCGCCTTCATTCCTGCCTGCACCTTTCCAAAAATAAAAGGTTTTGTTGAACAATGATTCTCTTGCTAAATAGGACACTTTAGAAAGCGACATCTGCGTGACTTTGGTTCTAAGAAACAGATGTGCAGGATAAATTTCCCTTCAAAATGAACAGAAGGCAAATGTGAACAGGAAGAATGGCACCCATGTTTTATTAAACAGCATATTCGAAATGCGATTGGAGGAACCCACCAGCCTGCATTACCTGCCCCTCCCCACCGCCATGCTGCATAGAAGACAGATGGAAAAAAAAAAAAAAAAAGAGTCTTGGGTCTCTAGGACATTCATTGCCAGGGGATTTTGAAATGCAGTCTGGACCAGCCGTACAGCACACACCGTCTCCAGAGGGCGAGCCAGGCCCAGCAGCACCTGTGAATCCCCAATAAGCACCTCCATTGTCAGCAGGCGGCTGGGTGTTTCCTTGGACTTAAAAAGCATTTTTGTAATGATAATGTGTGCCGTGTGGGAATCCGGCTCACACCTGGGAAGATGAAATAAAGGATTTTTATCTTTAAAATGATATTTTCTGTTTGGATGTTAAATCCAAAGAAGAAAACATCCATTATCCAGGGACAGGAGCCGAAAGGTGCAGCCTCACAGCTTCCAGGAGGCCGAGCATGCTACAGAAGACACGTCCATTTTAGCTCCGGTGAAGCAATCACTGCCCGGCTCTCCCACTGTGCCACTCGTCACACCTGATGCTGCAGTCTGATTACCCAGAGAAGGAGCAGAACAGTGAACCTTGGCACCAGGTTCCCCCAGGCTGCACGGGGTGCTGGGGAAAACCTCTGCTTCGGCATCAGGAAACAACTGTTTCAAGCAAAAATGCTTTGTTCAGAATCCCACTCTGCAGCTGAGAGAGACGACTTGGCCTGTTTCCTTACCAACATGCTAGAGAAAGATACTCGAGTGGGAAGACGCATCTGGGGTCCTGCTGCGGTGCCCTGCGGGGCCCATGTCCAAGGAGAACAGCTTTGGGGCTGTGAGGATTCGGGGCTTACAGAACGGGTTTTGTTGATACTGTTGTAACATGTTTATCCTCCCTGGGCTGAACTGATCCCATAGCCACATTGGCAACAATAATGACAGGCCCCAGATATCATCCCGTATGGTCATGGGGGTGGGCAGGAGGCATTCAGAGGGATCACTTTAGGAAAATACTCGAAGGCCACCACCACCAAGCCTAAAACATGTTAATTTGCTACTAGAATGGCCCAGCGTAGACACTAGCTCTTCAGTCTGCTCTCTGGGAAACCAAGACCTCGAAGAACCTCAAAGAATGAGATGAGTCACCTGTTAGGAGCTCTCCAGAAAGCATGCTGGTCACAAGCAGACTGGACCTTCACGCCCACACACGCACACACGCACGCACATGTGCACTTTAATTATGAGATGAAAATGTGTCTTCCAACTTCAGGGGGGTCTCTGCCAAGAGATGCAGCAATGGTCACAGCAAAATCAAAAGTGGAAGAGAAGAGCAGACACTGGTTGGCCCTGGAGTAGGGCTCGGGAGAGGGAGGGATCTGGCCCCAGCAGCTGGGTCTGGTGTTGAACAGAGTGGGTACGACCCCAGGTTTTTAGAGCTGTCACCCAGGTCCTGATGACAGCTAAAAGGAATGACAATCTAAACTGAACTATTGTAAGCTGTCCACCTTTATAAGTGATTTGAATGCATGGGATCCAAGTCAAAGAAGGACACTTCCTCTCTCCTCTCAGAAAGAAACAGCCAAAGACGAAACCCCCCCGCCCCCGCCCTTGGCAGAGACGGGGCGCGGGAAGTCAGGGCCCCAGGAGTGTGTGGGCAATATAACCTGGACACCCAGCAATTAGACTATAAAAGCAGAGAATTAACTCCCAAAGACTCATTTAGGGAATAAAAAGCAGGCCCCAGGCTGGGAGGACACCATGGCCATACATCTCCAACAGCAGACTTGCAAACTAGCCTGTTTTCAAACTCCTGCAGATCAGTAAGAAAAAGACAACCCGGTTTAAAACTAAAAAATGAAAGACTTGAAATGGGACTTGACAAAACAAGATATTCCGTGGTGCAGAAATGTAAATTAAAATCATCACTGAGATGCTACAGTTACCCATCCCCACCTGTGAGTGTACACACACAGATAATGAAGATTTTAAAAAATGAAAACATAAAATGTTGCAAGAACGTAAAATAATGGAGACCTTGTGGCTGAGTGAACAACGGGACACTCACTTTGGAAATCCGTTGGCAGTTTTATTGAAAGGTGAACATTTGCCGCACTCTGACCCAGCCATTCACTCACAGACACAACCCCATAGGCCTGAGTGTTCATGGCCACAAACTTGTACATACATCTTCACTCAGAGCCCTAAACTAGAGCAATCCAATGACGGTCAATGGTAGAAACGCTCCTCTATCGGTAGCTATGCAAACATGGGGTGCTCAGGGTGATGGAGAGAGACCGACAAAGCGGAACAGAATGAGAACAGTGCTACAGCACAACGCTGAATGAGTGAACAAAATCAGATGAAAGAAGTAACTGCAGGTGTGATTCCATTTACATGAAGTTAACAAACAGCCAAAACTGATCTATGATGACAGAGGTCAGAATAATGATTATATTTGGGGGAGAGGTGTAAGCAGGAAGGAAGGGACATGCAGAAGCCCCGAGATGCTGAAAATATTCTGTACCTTGCTCTAGGTGGCAGTTATAAGGCATATACATACATAATGTGAACACCCATTGCCTGTGCATCTAAGATATGTGTACTTCCGTACACAAGTTGTAGCCCCGTTGAAAAGCTTTTTGTCTCTTCTTGATGTCCTCTGAGTATGACTCAGGCTTTACAAGACTCAGTTAGACTGGACATTGCCTTGCCTCCTATCTTTAAGTTCCTGGCAGATGTTTCCAAGTCATGCTCATCAGTATCTCTCCACCGCCTAGCACAGTGTTCGCCACAGAAAGGCTGCTCGAACCCTTGTTCCATGCTTCCCAAACTCCACCCATGTCAGTTAGACTCCTGATAACTCGTGATGCTCACCTCCTGCCTTATTTTTTGCACTTGATGATAAAGAATGGGAGGAGAGCAAACATCAATGATACTTTCCACTTGTTAAGGTTTCAGATGAAGAAAACATTGAATTCTCCCACCCCTGTGGCCTACGCTAGCCAGAGATTCTTGGGATTGAAGAGCACAAGTCGGGAGTGCAGAGTCTATTAACTGCAGACCCCTGGCCCCAACCCAGAGACTCTGGCTCAGTAGGTTTGGGTGAGAGCTCAGGCTTGCATTTTAAACATCATTCCAGAAAATTTTCATGAGGTTTGGGTGAGAACTCAGGCTTGCACTTTTACCATCATTCCAGAAAGTTTTCACGGTCCCACTATTAGAAACACATGCTCAGGTTGGCTGATATCACATGCCTATCACCTAAGGGGACACCACTACAGTGTCAGATTGCACCCCCCCACAAAGTACTCTTTGGTGAGCCTTTCAGGAGAGGAGTTTTCTGAAAACAACTAACATCCACAAAAAACACCTTCCTTTGGAAACCAGGAGGCATATGACATCTTTAATTAATCTATGAAAACAGGCATGGTGTCAAGAGTCCACTTCTGAGGTCATGCAGTACTGAGCACTGGGAAAGAACGGAAGTTTTGTGTGGTTTGGTGAGAGATTTTTCTTTTCAAAATGATATTCAAGGTAAGTTTTGCCAATTCCTCTCTAGATAGAGGTCTTAAGGCCATGACACAGACTGACACGCAGCTGAAAAGTCCAAATCAAGACAGGCACCTTGTCTCCCCATAAGTGAGTTGAGAATGAGTTGTCAACTTTTTCCTTCTGTCCAATTATTTCATCAGGTAAATGGTGTTCTTTAGGAAACTATATTAAACAAGGGTGATCCATCAGTTCAAAGAGTGTTTGTTCTAAACATGGACATATATGTCCATATGTATTATATGGTTATATATGTATATACTATATAACACATATGTGTGCAGACAGAGAGACAGAGACAGACAGCATCGCCACATTCCGAAGGCAGCAGGTTATGACTTCATGTTAAGCACAACCCCCTGAAGCGTCTAGGTACTCCTTTAATGACTTTGGGTCATAGAGCAAAACCAACAAACAGATAAAAAAAAAATGAACTAACTAATAAGCCAATGAATGTCATGTCCAGCATGTGGCCTTCCAGGAACTGGCTAAGCTCCCCTGCCTGGAATACTGCAAGTAGCTTTTTAGTTTTGCTTTGTCATCTATTTCTTCCTAATGCAAACAAAGAAAATATTCTTGAAAAGCAATTGTTAATGGATAGTGACAAGTGGTTTCCTGTGGCCTAAAAGAAGCCATCCATTCTGGCTTTTACTTTCTTTGAAATTCCAGAGGAAAAGGAAGTTCAATAATGCTCTACTGGCTTCACAGTTATTGAACAAAGAGGAGGAAACTTGAGATAAAACAGGGTTTTCTTTTTCCTTTTTGAATGAAGTTACAAATTTTCCTACACATGCCTTGCACATATTTTGGAGTCTCTCAACTTCAACTTGGTCCCTGTATAAACTGGTAGAAGTGACAGGGCTAGGCAAACGTAAATGTTCCCAGCAGAGGTCAGTAATGCAGTGTCCTTGGAGACCCCGAGGGAGGCATTCCTCCTGCTGTCCCTCAGCCTTCATCCCTGTCTTCAGCGTCTTCTGAAGTGTTCTCTGACCCCCGACTCTGACTTCATGAAGAGGGGATGGAACGCAGGAGCTACAATAAACTAAGGAGAAAGATCTGGAACCTCAGGAAATAAAACTAGACTTCATCCCTGCCTTCAGCGTCTTCTGAAGTGTTCTCTGACCCCCGACTCTGACTTCATGAAGATGGGATGGAGCTCAGGAGCAACAATAAACTGAGGAGAAAGATCTGGAACCTCAGGAAATAAAACTAGAATGAGTTTATATTCCAAATTCTTTACTCTCTTCCTCTCATTACAATTCTACCCCGCATCTCTCCACCCCCAGCTCTGTCAGAGCCTCCAACCCCACCACATCCCATACATCTGAGATAGAAGTAACCTGTTATACAGTTTCAAATACTGCCCCTCACAGTGAACTTTAATTTGATGGGAGTAAACCAAAGAAGTGTTCTATCTTTGAAATGAAGGAGTAGCAAGAGGGATGGGGGAGAAGAGAGTTGAGGTTGAGAGTTGAGGGGGCAGGTAAAAGGCTGAAGAGAAGCCACAGAAATGGGAGAGTGAGATGGGCACCCATGGAGTCACAGCAGCTGATGTTCTGGAAGGATCCCTACTTCTTCATTCAGGGATTTACTCAAAGGCATGCCCTCAAACAGACTGCCCACCTGTCTGATGGGACATGCCCACATAATCACAGCCTTTGTTCTCTACCCCAGAACTCCATTCTCCTCTGTTTACGGCATTTACCACTGCCTGAATTTATGTCATACATTTACTTACTTTCATTGTCTCTCCATCACTCTCTGAAGCAGGGTCTTTATCTGGGTTCGTGCTGAGCCCCCAGGGGCTGGATTAATGCCTGCTCATAGTAGGCGTACAATACACACTAGTTAGCTAGTGAGTAAGTAATGGAGTAGATGGCTAGGTGGAGCCCTGCTTCGGCATGCCAGACAGGTCCATGCTGAGAACCAAGGCAGCACCTACCCTGCTCAGAGCCCTGAACCAATAAAAACAATGGCTCCAGTGTATCTGGACTCAGAGGGTTCTGGGGATGCAAGATGTTCAGTGCTACCCTTCAAAAAGACTCAGGCAAACTAGGACAAGCTAGTCTCTCTACCTAGAGATTCCTGAAGGTCTCTAACAACTTACTTGAGGGCAGAGTGACTTTCAAGGTCAGCTTGAAATAACTTGTCTCCACTGAATGTCATTGCCCTCTAAGGTCTGGGTCTTCTCTCCCCACCGCTTCCCTTCTACACTCCAGTACCCTTCTCTTTCTCATCACTGGAGGCTGAAGCAGCAGCACCAATGCTCTAACCTCCAGTGTCTGCCCTGTTCCTCCGGCTCCTGTCACCTATATACATAAGCAAACCCTCCTGAGTGATCTAAAGTTGAGAGCGCCTCCACTTACCTTTGGGACTCTGACATAAGGAAAAGGGGAGATGAAAAATAATCTTATGAGAAATCACTGATGCACAAAGGAATTGAAACTCTCTAAGCCCACGTCCCCACCTGTGAATCCGTGGCTTCCTACAGGGTTGCCCGAGAAGTTATAAAAATAGGGCCCACCCTGGTGGCAGAGCGGTGAGGTCTGCCACCTCCAGCCAGCCCAGTCCACATATGTCCCAAGATCCCCAGTTTGTGTTCTGGGGCCAGGGGGAACAACCAAGGTATACAACCAAGATAAAAATAAAATTAAAAAAAATGTTTCTTCCTCCTCTCTCTCAGCCTGGCTTCCTGTTGGCCTTCATGTCTGCTTGCAGCCTCTCTTTAAAGAAAAAAAATTCTACCAAAGGCTGCTAGCAACTCGAAAGCATGCAGCTGATTTTCACTACTCTTACAGTAATAACCGTTGCCTTCTTTCCCAGAAGAATAAGGGGAGTGAGGCATCGTGCACACCACTGGCCGAAGAAGGACCCTAAATCTCACCTCTCCAAATGGTGTGAAGGAATGGGCAGAAATTCCTCTGATTTTAAAAAGTAAAGCATGCATAAATTGCTGTTCCCTTCATCTTTTTACTTTAGGACTTTGAGATTTAGTCATACATCTGGCAGTCTGTTTAGAGGGGAAACTGAGAGTGTGCGAAATGGTGGTTACCTGGAAGATTTACAAACAACCCCCTTCCCTTAGGGGTGCATGCCCCGCCCTGGCCCACCCAGGCTGCTGGAGTAAACTAGCAATCAATAGGTCACAAAATGGAAACAATTTTGAACTCATGAAAAAAAAATCTCCTTTTCTGATCTAATGGTGCAGCGACCTGTCTGGCGACCTTAGATGAAAATGAACCAAGGAGAGTGTCCCTGTGGGCATAGAAACAGGGAGCCTGCACGCGAAGAGTAGGAAAGATTTCTTTTTTCATTAAAAGAAAAAAAAAGGTACATTTAGATCTACAGTACAAGGGCAAACAGGAGAAAGAAAATTTCATGATGAAATAAAACAATTTAAGAAAGACAGAGGGGTGGATAGAGTGCTTAGCAAACTCCAGATAAAATGAAAACACGAGTGCATACACACACACAACTACACATACACATGCACATACACAATTTCACACACATCCATGTACACAGACATGTACATGCCACAATGGTTTGCACACATCTACATGTGTGCACATACACATGTGCATAAACACAAAGCATTTACTTATATGTACACACTTTACACATGCATCACATGCTACATGAATATATATACATAATATACCGGCATAACCACAACACGCACATATGCATGTCATAAACATATATGCACAACCACATTGTAAGGTTTTTCTGGGCTCCTTACACACATATGTTCACACGAGTCACAATGCAATCACACATGTGTACACATACACTCCACACATGCACAGCAGGCATGCACCCACACGAGCGTACATGCATGCACATTTGCCCACACATAAACACACACTACTTCCATGCATGTGTATGTGTGCACACTGCTTGCAGCACACACACACGTGCACACAGCACACACACATACACTTACAGGTGCCATACAGAAGAATTCATGTAATGCACACATACATGAGTACATGCACAGAGAAGCACATACATGTGTACACATACAGCACACAAAGAGATACATGTACACACGTAGATACTTTCACATACAGGAAATGCTTTGAACATAAGTTTCTAAGAAAATTGGAAACAAAGAAGGAATATTTGGGAAAATAATGAACACTAAAGTTCACAAACATCAGGGCCTCAGTTAAACAATGCACTGTGTTAAAAGTTTTCCCCCCAAACTCAATCTACTCAGAACCCAGAAAGTCTCCTTACTTGGAAATAGGGTGTTTGCAGATGTAAGTAGTTCAGGGTCTAAATGAGAGCTCTCTGGATTTAGGGCAGGTCCTAGATTCAATGCTGGAAATCTTATAAGACGAGGGGAATTTGGACACAGAAAAGGTCATGCCAAGACTGAGGCAAAGACTTGGGAGATGTGGCCACAGACAGCAATGTCAGGAGAGGCAAAACGCTGGCAGAGGGAGGAAGGATGCACCCTGGGTCCGCAGGAGGAGAGAGGCCCTGCCAGCAGCTTGCTCTCAGATTTCATGCTCCCAGAACTGTGGCGGAACACATGTCCATGGTGCTAAGTCTCTCCACTTGTTGCTCAAGGAAACAGCTACCTAAATCAAGTTTCTTTACATGTGTGATACAACAGGAACTCAATAAAGGAAGCTGACTAACATTCACCCAGACAAGTCTATGCCTTACAAAACCACGGAGGAGCCGCTGTGCTCACACTGTGATCTCATTTAAGGAGAATACCCATCACTTTGCATTTCCTGTTTTGTGCTTTGCAAGCAGTGCACTTCACGTAGAATGAGCCTGGCGCTCAGAACACAGGACAATCAAATGCAGACTGACGTACCTGCTAATCCAGGCTGGCACTCTATTTCCAAACCGCTCATTCCATCAGAAGTCGCTGAGTAATGACACCCAAGAGGAATGGGACCCATGGCTGCAGGGATGTGGATATTCCTACATCTGTCTCCAAGCCCACACTACGCCTGATCTTTGCAAAGGACGTTGGCACAATCCTAGGTCTGGGGGAATCCATGCAGAGTAGAATCCCACCATCCGACCGCTTAGCCATCATTTGCCACAGTGAGGGAGGGTGCCAGCCACAGGGAGGTGGGGTATTGTCGGCAGACTCAGAATGAGGCAACTCTGTTTCCAAAAGGATTGGAGGAAGACAAGGAAGAATCTGAAATAATTGTGTATCCTAAAGCACAGCACAGTTCATAACCTGCAAGTCATTCACTGTCCTTGCTCTGGTACCAGCTCCCAGCCCGGGAATGGCCGGAAATACTCTGTCATCTCATCAACATCCCGCACGCTAAGTGTGGTCACGGTGACAATGTTCTTCTCCATGGGGAAGCGGTGAGCCCCAAGTTCCTTTTGCTCTTCCTTCTTATGTTCCTAAATCATACTATGTGTTTCATCACTTGCAATTCTGACTTGCTTCCAAGGTGGTCACTCTTGCAGTGGATGACTATGAAGCTGTTTTGCTCTGTGCCCTCAGCCAGGGCCCCGCACTCTGGTCTCCTAGCAGGAGGGCAAGAGACAGTCAGACCAGGGCATTTGTCCCCTCCCCGGGTCGTCCCTGCCAGACTCTCTTGGAGATACCCCATTTCGTCTCTGCTGACAGGCTCCTGCAGAGCATAGCTTCCAAGGCTGAGCTCCAGGCTGGGACTGTAAACTGCTTTCTCCTGTTGGGACCCTGAGCTCCAGACTTAGTGAGTTACTTGACTCTGTCCCCACAGCTAGAAAGAGTCACCATAAAACAACTTTTCGTTTAAGCCCTGATACAGTTACCAACATTAATCACAATTTGCACATTTCATACTTTGCCTAGTTATGTGAATAACACACGTACACACACACACACACACACACACACACACAGCCTCTCTGTTATACGAAGAGTAGACATCAGAATCAGACACCCCTAAATAAAGAGCTGAGTCATTTGATTGCTCACAAATCATCTGCGAAATGAGGCCATAATAAACACCTCAAAGGGTGGTGATGAAACTAAAATGAACAAACATGCACATTTCCTGGGTGCCTGTCTCCCCATTCCCTGATTCAAGTTCATACAAATATCCGGGCCCTGCCTGGCCCTCTCCTGTGAGCTGGCACCCTGATTTAGCTTGCGCCCATGTGCTGTCTTTGGGACAGCCCTTGCTAACCTGTCTCTTTTGTAGGCCGCGGCTTGGTGGTCCTGCCCAGAGGGGTCACTCAAGCCTCACCCCTTCACACACATCATGTGGGATGGGTATGCCATTTCCAGAAGTCATTTAGACTTATGGAGGTGGGGTGAGTGGTTTATCCTTATTTACCCCAAATTTCTCTCCTGTACTGGGCTCCCTTTCCTACTCCGACACTTCCATTCCCCTAGAGGAGAGCCCACCCACCATGTGGTTTCCACTTTGTTCTGCTGGATGGGAGATATGCCTGAGAGGATGATAACAATGGCAGTATGTCTGTCACTCACCACAGGGTGGGCTGGGGAGGTTGAAGGAAGTCACTCTGGGCACAGACCCTGCCCGGTGCCTGGCGTATAATGACTGGCGGAAAGAGATGCACTTCTTAAACTGATGAGTTGACAGCTGAACACCAAGTTGCTGGGTGTTTCCATCCTGATGGAAGCCCCATGTGACCTGGTCATGGGTGATAAACCATGCACACTAGTGCTAAGTGAGGCTTCATTCATGCCTGGCCCTCAGTGTACCTCCTCAGGGGGCACAGCAGGGCCTGGGAGAAGAGGAGGGCGAGGTTATGGTGTCAGAAGTGAGGGGGAAGCTGCATGCATTCCCAACATTTATGAAAAAAGAAAAACAATTTCAGAAAATATGAACAAAGGCAAGCTAGAAGGGGAAACATTGAGAATTGCTACTGGAGATTTCACTTTTAAGATTCATTTCAGCAAAACAAAAAGGAAAATAAACAATATTGCTTTCATGAATGATATAAAAGTAAAGAGACCCATGAAAGGAGGTTAAAAAAGACTCTAAACCAATTTCTCAGCAAGACTGTCATCATAAAAGCCTTAGAAATAGTTGGAACAACTACTTGGTCTAGAACTTAATTTTCATGTTGAATCTACTTCTTTAATGTAAAAAAAAACTTCAGAATTTATGGAAAATAGATAAAGGGGTGATGCATAGAGATGGATTCCAAGGTGCTGGGCTGGAAAGACCTCCAGCTCACCTCCTCCCCACAGACACAACAAAACTGCATTCATTTAACATCTATGGTCTTTACAAATGAACAGGGACCAGAATCTTCACAAAGAAGGGACACATATCATTGTAAATAGTAGGAGAAACTGAGAAAGTCTTGGCTATAGCACTGCTAAGGACAGAGACTCTGGGGTCTTTCAGGAAGGATGAGTGATACAGACCCTCTTCCTAGGGCTCAGGGGCTCCCTGCCACCTGGATGCCCCCACACCTGGGAACCGACCTGCAAGCATGCACATTCTGATGTGGGAAACAGAGGCTCTTTCCTTTGGAGAGTAAGAGGACTCTGAGGAGCAAAGAACACAAGACAAAAAGCAAAGGGAGCTGACAGATGAAGTATGTAAAGCCCTGACTGCAGATCATTCATCAAACCAGACTTCAGCACTAGGGATAAGAAAGAGGGGTGGCCTCCCTGGACTGGAGCCAGGTGTCCCCTCCAGGCTGCACTGTCCATGTGGCAGCCACTCTAGAGGCTGCAGAACTGCAACCCTGAGAGTAAGAAGCTCCACTTCCACCCACAAACTTGTGGTGAGTTTGTTCCCACATCTGTCTAGGCTGGGATCACCCACCCAAGGTGGGGACAGGAGGGAAGGTCTGCAGCCACAGCACAAGTAGGGGGGCATTTTCATGCAGAAGAGTTGCCCATCTCTCTCAGGATGGTCACTGGAGAGGCTCTGGGAAGCTGCTGCTCTGTACCTGCTTGGGGCTGCTGCTAAACGTTCTCAGGTCTGCCTGCTCAACGTTCTCAGGTCTGCCTGGCCCTGCTGCCCTAAAGCAGCCAGACCCACCAGGTCTGGGCCCCCAGCTTATAGAGCATGGCTCCCTGCTGGGGCTCTTACCCACATAAGAGGACTGATAGACTTTTCTGGGGGAGTGTGATGTTTAGGTGACCAGCTCCTGGGGCGCCCTGTAGACACATGGCCCCTTCTCACCAGTGGCCCTGTTGGTCTATGGCCGGCTTGGGGCCTGGACCTGTACTCCTTGGGCCTTTCTCCTCCTACCTCTCTATTCATGCCTGTGACTCCAGCAGAGAAAGTTCCTTGAGGAACAAATCAAGATCACAGCTAGACCAGATGAGACAATGGCCCAAGTTTACTATGAAAGCTTTGAGGTGACTTCTTTGTATTCCTTGACTCCAACCATGATGGCTGTCCTCTTGGGTCTTAACCCAGTGCCACAAATCCAGTCCACTTTTGTGAGCCCTAAGACTGTTCACATTCATAGACATTCCTCTATCATCTAGGTCATTGGAAAACAGACATGTAGGCTCTGAAATCTCCTGACACGTCACTCAAATTCAGATTTCCTGGCCTCAATCAGCACAGACAGGTCTTTGAGGACTCAACTCCAGCAACAAGGGAAGCAAAAACAAAAACAGACAAATGGGACTACATCAAACTGAAAACTTCTGCCCAGCAAAAGAAACGACTATCAAAACAAAAAGACAACTTACTGAATGTAAGAACATATTTTCACATTATATGTCTTATAAGTGGTTAATATCCAAAATATATAAAGAACTCATAAAACTTGATCATTTAAAAAAAATCCAATGTAAAATGGGCAGAAGATCTGAATAGACACTTTCCCCATAAGACACATAGAAAACCAATATATATGAAAAGATGTTCCTCATTTCATTATTAGAGAAATACAAATCAAAACAACCATGAGCTATCACCTCCTACCTTTGAGAATGACAATTATCTAAAAAAACTAGAAACGACAAATGTTGGCAAGAATGTGGAGAAAAGGGAGTCCTTTTACACGATGGTGGGAGTATATATTGGTTCAGCCTTCATGGAGATGACTCAACAAATTGAGACTGGAAACTCCATATGATCCCATTATCTCACCGTTGGGTATTTACCTAAAACATACTAATTCATAGAGACATATACACCCCCATGTTCATTGTAGTACTGTTCACAGCAGCCAAGAATAGGAAGCAAGCTAAGTGCCCATTGGTAAGTGAATGGAGAAAGAAGATACAGTAGAATACGACACAGCCATAAAAATTAACCCTGTGCTTCTAACATGTATGGAACTAAAGTTAGGATAAGTAAAATAATCAGAAGGATAAAGAAGAAAAGTGGATGAGCTTACTCATATGTGGAATATAAAGAAAAAAAGCAATGATAAAACAAAAGAAAAACTAACCCTTGAATATTCATAACAGAACTGAGCTCCCAGAAGGGAAGTGGGGATGGGAGCAAAGGGTGGTGGGGTCCAATCAGCAGTGATGGAGACTATTAGAAATTCTGAGGTGGGCATGTTTTGTTATCACATGTTTGATGAAGAGTGAACTTGCACATCCAAACTTATATTATTTGTAAATCAAAGTTATCAAAAAAAAACCTCATAAAAGTCCTTAAAGTAATACAAACCTGAAAGAATATTCATCTTCCTAACAGAGCTGCAAAGACTTGGTGCTATAATAAATATACTAAGATGAGAAATAAATAAATTTGCATTTATCTCTTTTTTTCCTAATGAAGAACAATGGTGAGTAATAAAGACTGACACTGGCTGTGCACACAGCAGGTGAACTTCCTCAGACTGTTACCATTAAGCCCCTATAATGCTCACACTGCTCGTCAGGCTCCTTTGTGCACAACCCCCCAGGCTGGCACTGACACCACCAGGCCACCCATCGGACCAAGGTGAAGTTCTACTCATAAATAAGGTCTACTCTTATTTTTACCCAAATATAGAAGTGATATGCGTCCCTACTGCCAAAAATTGAGAAAACCAGGAAAATCACAAAGCAAAGAAAGTTAAAATAGTCAATAATTGTAATCTCTAGAGGTACTCGTCATTAGCATTAGAGAGAGCCTTTCCATATTTTTCTATTTCTTTCGATGAACGAAATAAAGAAAAAATAAAGACAAATGATATGTGAATATAAATTTTAAAAATGGGGTGCACCCTGGTGGACTGGCAATTGGTCCACCACCTCTGGCTGGTGTGGTCTACACATATCCCAAGGACCCAGGTTCACGTCCCAGACTGGGGGAACATCCAGGGTGAACAACTAAATAAAAACAAAGTGTTTTCTCCTTCTCTCTTCCTTCCTGCCTTCCTATTCACCTTCATTCCTTCATTCCTGCCTGTATCATTCCTCAAAAAAAAAAAAAAAAAAAAAAAACAGAAAGAAAAAGAAATGTAAACCAGTAATATGATTGCACTTTATTACATCAGGTAGTATTCCATAATTTATTTTATCAGTCTCCTATTACTAGTCATGTTAATCTTTTCAAATTTTTTAGTTATAAAACCACCAGAATTCTTTCTAATGTTGATAATAAATGTAGTCTCCCAAACCTAACTTTAAAGAAAAACCAATAAAAAATTCAACCAAATCCCATCCTGGCTGACTGATACAAAATTTCCACATTATTTTAGGCTCCAGGACCTTTGTATGTGTTATTTCCTCCATCTGAAATGTTCCTTCCCTTCTGTTTATCTATGTGCATATCTCTGGCTTTTGGTGAAAAGTATTAACTACTTGGTCCTGTATGTTTCCATTAGGGAGAAAGGACTTCCACATTATTCCCAGAAGGGAATGATATAGGAAGAATAATTGAGTCTTCCCCCCACTGCATTAGTGCTCCCACAAGTGTTTTCCAAAAATATAGCATCAGTGAGTTCATGATACCCTGTCACTGCCCACTTCTGGACTCTTGATTCATTTGTACTTCATATGGGGGGAGCTGGCCATAGTTGCACATCTAACCAGGCAAATATTTACTCTTTAAACTCAGTTACCTTCTTGTTGTAATCCACAGGTCATCATAGAGAGCACTAGAAGGCCAGCAGCCCCAAGTTTAGTTATCAAACTAGTTTAACTATAAATTTATCAGTGAGTATCTTAGTACCTATCTGACCTCTCTGTATAAAGTGATCAGTGTCCATAAGTGGCTCAGAACTCTAGTCTTCCCTGGACCACAGCCTTACAACAAACTTACTCTTTTACACACACATTTGACAGCGTACGAGAGAGCGAATCACAATGATTTACTCATATGTGTGCATCTCTTTTAAGTCCAAGGCCTCCTTGGGACAGAAACTACATCTTATTTATCTTTTAATTTTCAGCACCTAGCACAGGAACCACTTAGTAAATAATGTGTTAAATAAGCAAATGACATATTGTCAGCTGTCATATTTTTAAACAATCAGTTCCATTTTTATCCAAATATCTCCCTTAGAAATACTAGATTATTATAATCATAAGAGGTCCCTAGAACAGAAATTCATCACTTCAGCATGTTATACATAAAACAATTGCTGGGCCTCCCCCAAAGTTTTTGATTGGTGGTTTGGGACACCAGGATTGATATTTCTAACAAGATCCTTGGAGAAGCTGATGTCACAGCTCTGGGAACAACACTTTTGAGAATCACTGTCTTAGAACAAGATTTTCCAAATTATCATCAGTATCATCAAATGTGTTTGCTAGACTTGAAAATACCACTGTGATGTTCTGATTCAGAAAGGTGAACACAGGAAGCAGATATCTCCTAGGTGTTTCTATTATAATAGATTCATCCACAGACAGACAATTTGAAATCATTGGACTTGAGTCATATTCACAAGCAAACTTTGCAATGAGATGCAAAAAATAACCTCCTGGCCATTTCTTCCATGACTTATCTGAATCTCTGAGTAACTGAAATACTTCTCTTGGGAAATCTGTGCCCAAGATACCTTATTTATCATAAAAATTTTAGCTAAATTTCACTGGGTAAATCCCAGCTTTATCATGTGCTGTAGAACTCTATTCTGAACTTTCAGATTTGGATCAGCAAACCTCAGAACAGCAGAATAGCAACTTGCAATTAATAAATATTAATTAGATACCTGCTAAGTGAAACCACCAGGGAGGTCCCAATGGAAAGACAACAAAATAAAATATTCAGGTGTGTCTAGAAGGATCTTATCAGCTCATTGGGAAGACAAGAAGTAGAAAACATTGTTTTTTAAAAGATAGCTAAAGTTTTCAAATAACAAATGTTCATCATCAAAGAATGCAGGCAAAGAAACCTGGAGGGAGAAATCTAGAGATGGGTTTCTGGAGCCGAAGCAGTAAAGAGAAATCACACAATGTAAAGACATTGAAGAGACAAAATGAGGCAGAACTAGGGGGCAGGTTTATGCTAGAGGGAGCTTAAGATCCAAGGCAATGGTAAAAGGAAAGTCACATTGATAGAAGTAGGGCATCTTGACTTCTACAAAAATAGCAAGGCTGTCTTTGTCAGTTAGCTATTGGCTCTCTGGAATAGTATAACTGTGATTCCTAAGTGCCATCTGGTATTTTCTGGCTATGAACAATTCTTGGACTGAAAGGCAAAAAAAGATGGTAATAACTAAAACAGCACTGAGAAAATGGTGGCCTGTGTTTATTGACATGAGAACAGATAGAAGGAGGAGTCGATAGCGTCTAGACTATAGAAAACACATTCTTTTTGGTGAGCTCTGAAGCCCTGTAATGCCTTTCTCCACCACAAAATAAAATTGTCCAGTAAATGCTGCCTTTGAGAGAAGTTAAAGTACATATTAAATGAATAATGACCCTTCATTTATTCTGAAACAAGCATGTGTGTGATCATCCATAGCTAGATTTGTTAGAGAAACATTAGCAGCAATGACTCCATCAAGGGGCTCCTTGGTTACTGAAAAGCTTGTGAAACTGCCTAAAATAATTCTGTAAGAAAAATCTCCTATTCTTTCCATCAGTGACTATGGACTGGACAAATACCCACAGCGAAGATCTGTTAGACTTCTAGGGTGATGACGACATCAGTATTCATGATGTGGCTGGCTGCCTCTTTCCATACTCTGGGCTCCATGCTTCTGCATACCTAGCAAGGAGGAAGACCACAGTGGCCACCAAAACTAAATTTTCTGTGTTAATGGGATCAGAGTTTTAGGGTCAGAATTAGATTCATAGACAGGAAATAAGTAAAGTAGGAGGTATTTTTTTAAGCTTAAAGTTTTCTGTGTTCTGCATTCTTGTCATCAAATACATCTCTCACGTAACTCTTAATAGCCAACATGGAATTGGTTTACCTGTATTCTCCACAGACACTCTGTACTTGTTTTCTATGTGCTGGGAATTCTGGCAGCACAAAGAACAGGTTTTTCTTGGAATCTGCTCATTTAATATCTGTGGCACACAGATGATCAGTGAGACCAAGGTCTTCAAATGAGATTAATGATGTAGATTCTTTTTAACTGCTTCTCACAGATGTTTAAGAGCGGGCTTGCATCGCTTGATAATGTGTAAGTATTTTCCATTTGCTGACTTGCTTTGAAGGTCTTCCTTCTCCCTCTCTCCTTCTCTTCCTTATTCTCCCTCTTTTAACAAGACACTATTCTTATCTATAGAAATACCCTGCTAAGCCGTAAGAAAATAGGTAAGAGCTGAATAGGCTTTCAACAAATAAAATCCATTTTTAAAAACTCTATGCTTACTGATTTGACAGTGATGCACACCTTTAACTTATAATGTTATGATGCAATGTTCTTTCAATAAAATTAGCTAAATAAAAATAACTAAAAAATGCAAACACCACCCAAGCGGTAGGGACCTGCCTGGTACAAAATGGCTGATGGTGGCGCACACTGGATGCCTGGTGCCGCTGCCTGGTGCTTGCCGCCTCTGGAGTTCCCCTGATACTCACGACCAGGTTTTGGCTCCCTCTACTATGTCTCATCACGAACAAGCTCCAAGCTCCCATCTGCTTCTATATTCAGAAACATAGTTTAGTTACAAATTTATCAGTGAGTATCTTAGTACCTATCTGACCTCTCTAAATAAAATCATCAGTGTCCACAGTGTTCATCTATGAAAGACCTTCCTTCCCAATTTCTTCATTCTGTAGATTTATTTATTTTTCCTTCCCACACTGACTTTTTAGTGGAATCCCTGGTAAGGAGGGTAGCACGCTCATGCTCAATTAGTCATGTTTTTATAGGAAAGGTGCAGCCAGGAATGAAGGCAAGTAGGCAACAGGCAGGCAAGAAGAGAGAGGAGGAAGAAACATTTATTTATTTTATTGAGTTGTCCATTTTGGTTGTTCCTCCTGGCCCCAGGTCATGAACCCAAGTCCCCAAACTGGTCCCCATGTATATATCCTAAAGCAAAATGTGCCAGGTAGCATGGATTCACAGAGATATACATCCCCAAGCAGGATATTTACAAGGGCCAAGTTCTGGAAACAATCTAAATGTCTATTGATGGATGAGTGAATAAGGAAGATGGGGTATATATATAATACCCAAACACTACTCACTTGTTTAGAAAAAGATGAAGTCATGCCACTCATGAATGGATCTAAGAGAGGAGTATGTTAAGTGAAATAAGTCAGACAGAGAAAAACAAATACCACATGACTTTTCTCAGATGTGGAAGATAAAGAAACAAAGCAAACAAACAAAACAAAACAAAAACAAACTCTTAGATACAAAGAACCAGCTGGTGATCACTAGAGGGGAAGCAAATTTTGGGGTGAGTAAATGGGTAAAGAGAGTCAATTAGGCAGTTGATTGATGGAAAACTAGAAGTGATCCTGATGTCATGTGTATATACAAATATATATATATATATATATATGTCGAAGTATGATGCTGTATACCTGAAACTTATATTATAAGCCAATATTATCTCAATAAAAATGTTTTCAATCTACCAGTTTGCAAAACCCTGTGCATCTGAACCCTTATCTGCCTTCCCAGTGAGGAGAGAGTTCTGTGAAGAAGCATGTTAGTACGATTCACTCAATAGTTATCATGATGAAATCAACCTTTCTTTCATAAATGTGTACAAACAAGGTCACCAGACATGAGGACAACACCAGCAAGAAATAAAAAGACCAAAACATAC
Source organism: Solenodon paradoxus (assembly GCA_004363575.1). Taxonomy (NCBI): domain Eukaryota; kingdom Metazoa; phylum Chordata; class Mammalia; order Eulipotyphla; family Solenodontidae; genus Solenodon; species Solenodon paradoxus. Next base: position 49,204 of record RJWH01003390.1, on the reverse strand, counting down.
AAAGTCTCGAAGAAACAAAATTAATTTAGGAACAAGAAGATATTTTTGAATATTTAATGAATATCTTCAGAGATATTTAAGAAGATATATTTATAAAATAAGAATAGTAATGACTGAAAGGGAATAGCTAGAGAACAGGAAATATTTCTTATAAATTAAAAATATAATTTCTGAAAAGTAAAATAAAAAGGCTGAAATATAAAGCCAAATTCTCCTAGAATTTAGAGCAAATGACCAAGAGTTCATCTGAGAAATTTAAAGATAAAGTTTATAAGAAATTAATATAGGAGTGGCAGAAATCTACCAGCTGACTAAGAGAAACTGCAGAAAAGGAGAAAAGAGAATACATATGGAATCATTTTTAAAATAAATAACAGACCATTCCCTCAAACTGAAAAACAGCAAATCCTCACATTTCTTAAGTTTATTGAGTACTGAAAAGGATTAAATAAAATAACCTTATAGTTAACACATCCTCTTGAAATTTCAGAACACCAGTGATAGAGAAAAACATAATAACTTCCAAGTAAAAATGCAAGGATCCATCCAGCTTTTCACTGATTACATTAGATGTGGAAGGTGAAAAACGAATGTTTTCAAAATTCTAAGGGAAAAAATACTTTGAACCCATAATTCTATACCCAGTCAAACTAGCAAGCAGTGTGAACATAAAAATAGTATTTTCAGACAGAGTAAGACCCACATTTTAAGGAAGCTTTTGAGAACATGCCTCTAAAACAAAGGAGAATAAAAGGTGACACAGAGTCCAGAATTGTCCTTTTATCCCCGAGGTCACGGAAGAGAAACTGGAGGACAATGGCCATGGTCATGTCCAGATCAGAACATTCAGGTCGGGACCTTGTTCTGGGGAGCAGGGCATGAGAGGATAAAGGGATTCTCTTCAATAACAATTAACACTATTTGAAAGACTGGATATGTATGTTGCTATAGTAGAGAACTCAGACTCTTTTTAAAGTAAGATAAAAGAATTCCAATTAGAAGTACCCAGGGAACATTAAAAAAAAAAAAAAAGGTCAAGGTTCAGAAATAAAGGGACAAAACTATGACTTCATTTTGAATGACTGATAAAATTACAAGAACAGAAAAATCCATGTGACCTTGAAGTTAAGAACATTCTGCTTCAAGTGCACAGGACTTTAGACCCACAGAGCAGGAGATGTGATCATTAGCTCCTTCTCGTCTCCAAAGTCAACATTTATAGTCTTAATAATGTCAATGCTGCTTATTAGTTTTCCAGTTTTAGAATCCACCAAAGGATAATGCACAGAAGATTTAATTATGATCATAGACTAAAAATGTTATCAACTCTGACAAAGTAAAAGCAGAGCTGCAGTTGACAGAAGAAGGGAGGTGAAGAGAGATGAGAGAATAAAAGGTGAGAGGTTATGATCCTGTAAGAAGAATAAAGATAAAATTTGTGAGAGAGGAGAGCGGTGGTTTCCAGGAGATAGGGGTTGGTGGGGAGAGGTGGGTCAAAGGGCACACACTTTTAGTTATAAGAGGAATAATTACTGTGGATATGACATACAGCATAGTGAATAACACTGTATCATATATTTGAAAGTTACTGAGAGTGCATATCTTAAATGTTCTTGCCACAAAAAAGGCAATTATGTGACATGATGAAGGCCCTTAGCTAACTATGAAAGTTATCATTTTATATTATACAAGTATAACAAATAATGACATTGTTTACTTTAAACTATTTAATGTTATGTGGCAATTTTTATCCCAATACAGCTTAGGGTAGGGGAAGATAAGAAAAATAAGTGGATATTTATTATTCATGCATATTGTTATATAACTGAAGGAAGAATTAAAAATTAAAATACAGTCACCAAAAATTTAAAAGGAGGGAGAAAAGGAGGCAGAGTTGGCATAACAAGATAAATCCTAATCTCCTGTAGCAACACTCAACATGTTGATCAAAAGGACCAGTGAGTCCTTTCCTGCAAACAGCAGAACTCAGAGTGACCAGTTTAAATGGAAAAAACATTCCTCACAGGGAACTGGGTAGCTCACAGATTACCTTAGGGGCTCACAGAGGGTTAAGCAGCTTCACACAGTGCCCAGCTTTCCTGCAGGGGTACTGGATGAAACCCCAAGAGAAGGAAAAGCAGATGTCAGCTCCTTCATTAGCAGTCAGATGCCACTGCTCTGGGAAGTCCCCCTTACCCTCTAGCCTGGAGCAATCTGCAGTCCCTCCCAACCACACCCAGATCTGGGCACCAGGAGTTGCTACCATTGTCCCCATGAGCTTGAAGCACCCCTGCCACACTCATTGAAGACAATGGATTCCCCAGAAGCAACATCCTTACTCCCTTTGAGGTCCAGCTTGATGCCCAAGTGGCTGGCTAGCAGAACTCAAGCCATACCTGCTCCTTGAGTCAGGGGCCTGTAGAATGAGTTTGGACTTCTACCTTGGGGAGGTGGGACCTATAAGGTAGGGAATCTCCAAACAGAGAAAGGCTGTTCAGAATACATGGTGTCAGAAACTGGTCCATGTCATCACACTCAGAGATAAGTAAAGGAATCAAGCAAGAATCATATGTCAAAAGAAGGCAAAAAGTCAAAAGAAGGAACATAGATATTAGATGACCTCACTCATAGGTGGAATGTGAATAGACAAAACAAAGGAACAGATGAAGCAAAACCAACTCTTGGGGCACTTGCAACAAAACTGTGGTCACCAACAGGGAATAGGAATGGAGGCATGGGTTGGGGGAGCAAGTGGTGATGGAGCCCACTGGACAATGGTGAAGAACACCTGGTGATTTGGTGGAGGGCAGGAATGGGGAAACACACATACAGGGGTCCTATACATATGAGTTTATTTTAATTTGTAAAGCAAAGTTACTACAATAAAATACTCAAAAAGAGTAAATATGTTATACTATATTATTCTTTCCTCAAGCCTCCACAGTCAGTTGTCTACTGATTACTGAAACAAATCCAATGACTGAAATTCATTTTTGCATTCCTGCATTATCCCATCTCTTTCTTGTCTTTGCTTCTCTTTCTGCCTCATCCACTCACTCACCTGTCACAAACACATTTAACAGCTTTACTGAGGAATGCCTGACTATCATAAAACAAGTTTGAAGCACGCAGTTTGATGTGTTCTGACACAGGTATGCACCTGTGTACCCTGTAGCCACACCCCCAGCCAATACAGGTAGTATTTTCATGACATATTTAAAAGTTGCATCTGGCTCCTCGATTTCAGGTCATTTTGTGTGTTCACATTCCCGTCTGCCATTTTGATGCATTTGTGTAAATAGCCTCAATTGCTATTGAAAATTTTCTATATAAAAAAGAAGCATATGTCAAAGCACAGCTGTAATAAGTGGAACATTTGCAAACACAGCATTTGTCCACAGAAAGATAACGAGGAGGAACGGGGAGCAGTGGTTGCCTCCACAGGGCAGGGCTGGAGTGTGGAGGGGAGTGACAGGAGATTAAAACCTTTGTTTAGAGGAAGGAAGCAGGCAAGCAAGAAGGGAGAGGAGGAAGAAGCATTTACTTTAGTTAATTGTTCGTGTTGATTGTTCCCCCAGCCTGGGGTCATGAACTTAGGTCTCTGGGCTTGACGTGCACTACACCAGAGCTGCAGACTTAATGCCTGAGCCACCATGTCATGCTGAGACTGCAGTGTTTCATTACAAATCCTGCAAGTGATTTTATCTCACGTGCGAGTGTTACTTGGAGGAAGCTCTCCACCCACCCTAGAGCATGTTAACTATGACATGGAGTCAAAAAGTACCAAAAACTCTACCAGTGTCATCTACTGGACTTAAATTCTTACTTAAAAATATTTGGTTTTCTCTTATTTAAACATTAGTGAAATGCAATTGGTAGTGTTGGTACTGAACTTACTAGAAACCTGTTCTTTTGTCATGAACGCTGATGAACTGTCTTGAACACTTCAGGAGAGGAACGCGGAATAACAGGCTGTTGTCCTGAAGGAGACCAAGGCGAGTGCAGCATCCTGGGAATTGGCCCCAGGCTGGCAGGAACTCGGTGACACAGGAGCCATCCAGGTGAAGGGAAAGGCCGGGCTGCCCAGAGAGAGCTCTGAACACAGCGAGTTCACAGCAAAGACTTCACCTCCCCACACTGGGAGCCACGTAGACATTACGTCCTGTTTCCCAGTTTTCCTGATACACTCTCTGCTTCCCATCTGGAACCCAAGCTGCTGCCATTTGATTTTCTCCTCTGGTTTCCTCATTGTTCTTCACAGGAGTTGCAAAAAAATAATAATGGCTCACTTTTCCCATGAGTGTACATTGGCCAGGTGTCTTGTCATTGTTTCTTTCTCATATTCATTTATTCAACTAAGTGTACTGAGCACGTGTCTCGTGCCAGGCACTGTGTTAGGCACAGGGGTGCAGCAATAAACCAAACAGAAGGGTCCTGTGCACACTGAGGCTGTACAGGACAGCACAGCGGTTAGCTCTTGTCCCACATCACCACCTAGCTGACTGACTTAAGTCACTTACGGTACTTCTCTACCCCTCCACATACTTGCTCTGAAATGGAAGCATCCTTTCTCTTAAGGAATGATTATGAGGATTAAATGTCATATATAAACACTTAGAACATATTATTCCAGTAAAGGGCCATCAATAGGAACAGGCAATTATGAAAGAATTGTACAACAACAAGCAAGAGACCACTCATTCTTGCCTGGGTGAGTCAATGAAGGCTCCCCGAGGAAGAAAGATCTAAAGCTAAAATAAAGAAATGATATTTTTCTTTACAGATAAAGGATGATTAGCTGAGAAATAACAAGAGTGTTTCAACTGGAGGGAAAACAGCCAGCAGAGTATTTTTCCAGTGTGCAGTTTTCAATCACTTTCAGTGTGATTAGACATGGAACCAGGGTCAAAGCATAGCCAGGAAGGGAAGCAGAAAGGATCTATAGGCATCTGCAAGTCTTTCGTGCTCCTCAAGTCACAGGAATGTTTAAAGTATTGTGATCAGATCTGCCCATAAAAAAAAATCATTCTGGCTGTGATGCGATGCACAGGTAGAAAAGAGGAATCATGTGGGACCAGGAAACCCATGAGAAGACATTTTCTCTATTGATCACAGAGAGAAATAGTGGTGGCCAGTATCATGCACACTAGTGGGAACACAAGGAAGCAGAATCCATAGATCTAGACAAAGATTTAGCGTGAAGGCAAAGGAAGACCTGGGGATCGAAGCTGGTACCCTGGATGGACATGGAAATATTCAACGAGAAAGAGACCACAACAAGGAAGCATGTTTGGGGTGCAAGCAGTGAGTTTACTTTTGCATGTATTGAATCTGAGAAGCCAGGGAAGATCTCTAGTAGGCAGCTGAACATGTGTCTGAAGCCCAAGAGAGCTCTGGACTGGAGACACGTTTAAATACCCTAATAGTTTTTCCTAGCAGAATTTGTTTCTATTATTATGGAGAAAAGTTAACAATAATTCATGATCCTGGAATGAAAAGAAAATCATCTTGTAGAGCTTCCTTGTTCAGGGAAGAATATTTTGGTTGATTCTCTCTTCAGTTAGATTAGCAAACAACTCACTGCCTTATTAGAGAGGCATAATAAACGCTTGGTGTTTTAAATGTCTTCCAAAAGGTGCCTATGCCATTCATGAGAATATGTGCTTGATGGGAAAGATTCTGCATTAGTCAGGATAGGTGGTAACAACATGAGCAACGCTGATGGCTTATGACAGCAAAGGCTGTGTTTCATATTCTTACTGCAAACCCATAATGACCATGATTACCCTGCCTCACTGGAATCTCTCAAGAACACATAAAAACAGAGCAACCATATTTCTAACCTTGTCCTTGCTTATAAGAGGGGAAGGACTACCCCAGAAGATCCAGGTCCTGCAACAAATAAATAAGATACCCTGCTCTCATCGTACCTATTCACAGGTCACTGGTCAGAACTACCACATGGTCCCACTCAACAAAGAGAGCCAGAAGGTACAACAATATATGCCAGGGGTTGGAGACATAGACCCTTTTTGGTAAATGACATTGACTAGTGACATTGATCTTGAATGTCCCTAACCTTCCCATGGCAGATGATAGAAGAGGCTCTTCATATTTCTGACATAAAAATGTACTGAGGTGCACATCAACTAACACATAGGGGACCGTGAATCTGGAACCATTCCCAACCCAGCTCTTATGGAACTGAACTGGCCTGACATGGGCTGGCCATCTATGTGACCCAATACCTAAAATACTCAAGGATCAGGAGAGAAGACTCACACTCTCTCTTTTTGGAGCATTAATACATAGTGCTGCCTTCACTCTATGATCTGCAGGCAGCAGCAGATGGCACCATGACCTGGACCCACTCTCCAGTTCTGTTTCCCAGCACAGGCAACACTCCCCTCCAGGGATCCCCATGTTCCACTGAAGGCTCACGCAACACCACACTCCTGTTAAGCCTCGTTTTCTAAAATAAGATACAAATGCCTCTATGTCTGTATGACTTTCTGTCATCAAAGATGATGCAGTGTCTAGCTACTCTGGCATTAGACTTTAGTCTTATGACATTAGGTGACTAATGCCAGGTCCTCTTCCACTGCTTTGGTCTTGATGCCTTAAGAACATTCCAGGGGCAGGGGATGATTTTCAATCCTGCAAGTTTGCTCAGTTTAGTTGGAGTCTCCTTCCTTGACAGGAACTCTGGGAAGTGAGAAACCCACACTCAAAGAATCATTGGGATGAGATTCTACTCAATCACTAGTGGTCACTGTGGAGTTGAGGGTTTGGTTCACTGTCTACATATTGCATACAACTCACCAAATCAACCTCTGCTCACCAAACAGCATTCACCAGGACAACAGAACCCAACATAGGGCCCAGTTGGACTAGACTTCTTCCACTCAGGAGGTCTACTGACCATGTGAGATGACTGGGCATACAGGCATACAGGAAAGAGCTAAGGCTGCACTAGGGAAGTGTGGAGCAGGAAAAAATATGACTGCAATTTCTGCACCAACATGTGGAGAGCAAGACCGGCTGTCTTAATTGTGTAGTGGAACTCCAACACATAGACGAGAGTTCGTATTCTAGAGATGACTAGGGTTGTGAAGTTAAGGTGCATATAAAAAGAGAATATAGGACAGGATAGAAACTGAGTGCCATCAAGCTTAGGAGAAAGAAAAGACAATGGAGACAGAGACGTGACCAAAGGGAGAGTCAGTATCATGCGATCCTTAGAAGCCAAGGTTAAGAGCATACTTTAGAACTGCTTCATGCTCCTGAGAAGCTAAGCCGGTTAAAAAGAGGTGGCATAGGGGACCTGGCCAGAGTGCTTTCAATGGAAGGGTGTATTGAGAAGCACATAACAAGACAGGAAAGGTAATGGAGATGAGCAAGCAAAGATGGAACATAACAACACTGTATGTATTACCTACTCAACTCATCTCAATTCGTAAGCCTGGTTTGGTTACCTGTTTTAAAGAGGTAGGATACAGAATATTGCCCATGGAGGCCTAGAGAGAGTGAGCAGAATTCAAGCTTACACACCCTCTCAGGGGCAGAAAAACACAATTCTTCTTATATACTACCCTTCCTAAGCACCTGTGCCAACTTGAGTGTTGCTAACCTTCCCACAGTAGATGATGGAAGAGGCTCTCCATATTTCTGATATGAAAGCGCACTGAGGTGTGCCCTGTGGAGTAGCGGTTAGGTCCACCACCTCTAAAGGGCGCAGGTCACATAACTTTGGTTTCGAGTCCAGGGTCCAGGGAAAACCACCAGTGCGAACAACTACATGAAAAGTGAAGTGTTTCTTCCTCCTCACTCTCTCTCTGCCTGCTTACCTCCTCTGCCTTTGTTCCTGACAGCACCTTTCCTTTAAAAAAAAAAAAAAAAAAAAAAAAGCACTGAGAAACAGGATGGGGCAACACCACTGTGTGCTTGACAGAGAAGAGGAAGAGATTGAGCTGAACTGGAAAACACAGCAACAGCTGCCTTCTCCTCATGGCAACGTGTGTTTATTTGTGGGCCCTGCCCATGAACTCCTACTGCACGTCTCACACTCACTGGACTCAGATTCCCCTTTGCTGGTGCAAAGACATTGAACTGCCAAAGTATGTTCCAGTCTGTGTTTCTTTGAAGAACCAGCTTGAACTGACTGTTCTGCAGCTTTTCACATAAATTACAGAACATGAGGCCCACAGCTTTGCCCGAAGTTGTCAACAGGTTTTAATTGTCTCTGCTTTTCCGTACACACAGATGGTTTCGTTAAGCTGCTCTGAGCAGACCTCTGCTGTCTCTGCTAAGGAGAATCAGACACAACAAATGGAAATCCAGCTAAAAAGGAAAATGATAATGAGACAAATTTCAAAGTAACCTTTGCTATTTTTTGCAGAAGGTAAATTCTACATCAAGGAAAATAGCAGAAGTGACAACACAGAGAGCGAGCCCATGTAAGAAAAACCATAACGAAAATGTGGATGTTTGAAGTCTGGTACACACATGACTAAAAAAATTGAATAAACATACTGAGGAAAGACAGGAGAGGCTTTCTGCTAATGGCACCAAAAAAGGCTCCCCAATTTCAAGTTTTTTCCTGCAAGTTCATTCGAAGAAACTATAAGCAATCAAGCAATTCTTATAGGAATCTGTCCTTCAGAAATAACAGGACAAGTGCATATGATTATATAAAACTGTTACTTGTAGCACTCTTTATAGAATCTCTATAAACAGGGGGAGCGAATCAGGTTAAGTGCAGTTTAGTTACATGACAAGCGCTACACATTTGTTAAAGATAATAATGATATGGCTTACATTCAGTGACATAAAATGACTGTAATTTGTCAAGTGAGAAAAGCAGAATTTCCAAAAATTATCCAATCTAACATGTTATATATGTTCTCCTCCACACCAGAGGAAGTCTGATAGCATACTTGTCAACATGCTCATAACACTTAGGTCTTAGCAAAGAACTTGGGGTTATTTTTACTTTCCCACTCTCTCTCTTTGAATTTCTTACTCTGGAAGACAATGCACTATCTTTAGAATTAGAGAAAAAGAATGGAACCGTTTTCATTCTGAAAAAGCAAAGGAGATCACGAGGCAATCACAAAGTTATGGGATGCTGCCTGTCCCGCCCCAGCAGCTTCATTGTGCCATGAGGACCACCCTCGTGCAGCAATGCAGGGCAGAGAAGGGGTGACAGAGAGTCACACCTGGCAGGTGATGGCGCCACATGATCCCTAGTGATGAGGCAACTGCCACAACCTGGTTCTGTACATAGAGTCTGACTCAAGAATAATGCTTGGTCATGAGAACTGAGTGAAAGGTTTCCTTTAGCAGGGAGGTAAACATACGCACTACTGGTGCCACTGAGAAGCGTGATTCATGGTAACAGCATAAAGTTAAGCAAGCTGGGGTTCAAATTCTTGCTCCAGTCATACTAAGTGAATTTCCACAATGTATTTAACTCTCTGAAGCTCAGCTTTTTCAATTGAATGAAAGATGATAAAATATAAAAAACACAAATATAAGACATTAACAAATGATAACACAAGTAGACCAAGTTACAAAGTATATCTAAGTGACTGGTACTTATATATGTGTATATTATATATATACATATATATTACATTACATTATATTACACGATCAAGCTGATTTTTTCTAACCATGAAAAGAGCCTGGTCTGTTCTAGTAGAATTCTTTACTGAATGAAGGTACACAAAAATCAATCTCTGGATGCCAGCATTGTCAGAATCTTAATAAAGCTCTACAGCACCTACAGGTCTGTTTATTTAAGTGGCACAAAACCTTGTTTTGCCTTAGAGCCTCCATTTCCATCTTTGTAGAAAAATACACTCAGTAACTTAAATAAGGTCTTTTCAAAATGTCACATCTACACACCATGGGAAGAAGACAGAATGAAAATCACTGGCACGTGGAATGCATTTTATTTAATAATGCATTGATCTCCAAATGCTCTAAAATTAATTAGATATGTTGTCCAATCCAAAGCACAGCTTGGTGCCGTTCCCTCACCCAGACTACTACAAGATACATCACTCAACAAGAGAATTTCTAAACGTATCCCAACTGGAACCACTTAAGAAAATAAGCATTATCGATCAGCATTTGACAATTAACTTTGAAAGATACCAAGTTTCTTTGACAGCTGATGGTTTTAGAAATGTCCATTACTGAATATTTCATTATATAGTTGACACGTTATCTGACAATTTAATGCTGTATTTCATAATCGACTGCCATCAGCTTGCTTGACAAAAAGTCCTCCCAGTGATTACGAAGTGTTTGTTCTAAGTCACACTGAGAGTGAGTCAATGGGCTGAGATTAAAAGAATGAACTGTTTACTGCGTGACCACAAGAGTGTGCTGGCTTGGGCAGTGCTGTCCCAACAGAATTCTGTTCCTGAAACACTGTTAGCTCTGGGCTCCTCTTTAAACAGCTGCTCGTTGAGTAGCTGATGACCCCCTCTATATAGTTGTCAGGTGGGCTGGAAACCAGCTTGTTTAAACCCAGTAATGTTTTCCTACCTTCACTACTAACCCATAGTCTGACATGACAGAGGAAAGGGGTCCACATGACTAGACACACATAGATCTCCGCTCAGTCTGATATCTGCCCCAAGATGCATGGACTTGATAAGTTATAGAAATGTGTTTCTGACAATGTGACCCTAGGACTGCACACACCAGAATACCCTGGGTGTTTGGTTTAAAATGTGTATTCCTAGCCTCATTCCTAACATGTTGAACATGAAACTGTGGGGCTGGTCAGGTCATCTTCATCATTAGCAAGCTTCCCAGAGAAGCCTGCACATACACATTGCCCCAATTTTGTTTTCCCGTCCATAAAATGGCACACCTTCTCAGGAAGGTGTAAGGACTTCAAACTGTCATCTGTGCCAAGCACCCGACACACAGAAGTGATTCACTAACACTAGCTGCCTTTCTCTCTCCTTTTTCTCTTCTACCAAATAATGAGGAAAATGAAGACAGATATACCTTACTATTTAAAATTCTAATTTTCTCTTTGCGAGGAATGAGATTAAGACACTATTCCCTTCTTAGAACTAAATGAACCTTCATTAACAAAAACTCAAGCTCAATATTTTTCATAAAAATTCATTATTAATGCTAAATTTATCAGATGGTCACAAAAATCTGAAAAATCAAAGGCAGCAACCCTCCCTAATATGAATGATGGCTATCAATACAGAGCATCTTGGCTCTAAAAATTACTTCATTACCTGCTCTGGGAAAATGGGTCTGGGCCCCATAAAGAGTTTTCTTCTGCCCTATGGCCTGATGTTTAGCTTCTGTCAGTAGTAGGCACTGGGGAGAATTACAGGAGGGAAGTACTTTCCTTCCTGGTTCTGGTAAGCTTGCTTGCCAGGCTCCTGTGGGTGCAGTCTCCCAACACCAACACCCAGCTCCAGTAGAAGGGGTGGCATCCCCCACTGCCCAGTCCCTGTCGCATGGGCTAGCTTTCCAGCACCAGCATCCTGCAGGATCACAGCATCTCCAGAGTCAGGCATAGCAGCCAGCAGCTTCTTCCAACCTGGCCTCCAGGGTGAGATAAAAACCCCTATTTCTGGCCACAGTGCATTAACAGGAAACTGGTTTACCCTTCTACTAAGCAATTAAGAAACTGACAAGATATGTGAAATAATTATTTTATTCATTGAATAACAGGCATCCCAGGACTGGGATATCTGAGAAAGGGGTACAGTGACCTCCAGCTTAAAACAGGGTGAATTTGCAGGCCACCGTACAGAGGGGAATTCGCCAGATTTATGGGTTCCCTAAATTGAGGAATTAAGTTCAATATATGATGACATCAAAGTTGCTAAACTTCTCAAGGCAGTATATTAAAGAACAGAGAGCTAACAGAGAAAATGTAGGAAATGATAAAAAGATTCCTCTTACATGCGTAACTAAGTATTGATGTGTGCACATATGGGAAGGCAGTTCCAGTGCCAGAGGAAAGACATTGAAAAGGATCAGGCACAACAATCCCCAGGGACAGGATACTGCTTGCAGCCTATCAGTCAGGGCAGACAGATTTCTGACGACCCAGAAGTGGGCTGAAGATTGAAATCTTATCTAGCTTCCTTTTAGGATCATAATGGCATGAAACTAGAAATTAACCAAAAGACGAAAGAGGAAATAATCTCAAAGGAGTGGAGATAAACAATATGTTCCTGAACAGCTATTGGGTCAGTGAGGAAATTAAAGATGGAATAGAAAATTATCTGGAGTCATATGAAAAAAATGAAGATAAACGTTACCAGAACCTATGGGATGTAGCAAAAGCAATACTAAGAGAGAAATTTATAGCAATAAAATTGTGCCTTAAAAATTAGAAGAATCACAAAAAAAAAACCACAAGCTTTTACTGAAAGGAACTAGAAAAAGAAGAAAATGAAATTAAAATTCAGTTGGAGGAAGGAAATAATAAAACTTACAACAGAAATAAAATAGAGATCAAAAAGTCTATCCAAAAGTCAGTAAAACCAAGAGCTGGTTCTTTGAAAAGATAAACAAAATGGAATAACCACTAGTCAGACTCACACAGAAGAGAGAAAATACAAATAAATAAAATTGGAAATGAGAGAGGAAAAACTATAACTGATACTACAGAAATACAAAGGATCATAAAATAACACAATTCATACCTAAATGGCAACAAACTGGACAACCTGGAAAAAAATGGACAAATTCTTAGAAACATGTAACATCCCATTATTAAATCAGGAAAATACATAAAACTTCAACAGATCAATCACAAATAGGGGAATTGAAAGAGTAATTAAAAATCTCCCCCCAAAACAAATACCCTGGACCAGATGGTTTAACAAGGGAATTCTACCAAACTATCAAAGAATTCATTCCAATCCTCCTCAAACTTTCCCCCAAAACTGAAGAAGACAAACTCCCAATCACTTTTTACGATGCCAACATTATAATACCAAACAATAACACCACTAAAAAGCAAATTACAGATCAGTATCTCTGATTAATATTGATGCAAAAATTCTCAATAAAACACTAGCAATACAGAGGGAAGAAGAATCATATACTACAATCAAGTAGAATTCATTCCAGGTATGCAAGGATTGCTCAACATATGAAATCAATAAATACAATAGTCTTCATCAACAATAAGAAAGGGTAAGCCACATAATTATCAATAGATATAGAAAACTCATTTGATAAAATTCAACACCCTTTTATTTTTTTAAAAAAATGGATATAGACAAACCCTCAACATAATAAAGGCTATTCATGACAAACACACAGCCAATATGATACTCAATGGGGAAAATCTGAAAGGTTTTCTTCTAAGAGCAAAAAAGAAAAGAAAGACAAGAATATTCACTCTCCCCTCTATTCTTTAATATAGTGTTGGAAGTCCTGGTCAGTGCAACTAGACAAAAAAAATATACAACATGTATCCAAGTTAAAAAGGAAGAGTTGAAGCTATCACTATTTCAGAGGATATGATAATAGAACCACCAAAGATGCCAGTAAAAAAGTTTCTAGAAATAATAAATGAATACAGTAATATACAGGATACAAATTGCAGGATACAAAATTAATATTCAAAAACCTGTTACATTTCTATACGCAAGTAACAGACTTGCAGAAAGAGAACTAAGGATAACAATCCCATTTACATTGCCTCGAAAAGAATGAAATGTCTTGGAATTAATTTAACCAAAGAATTAAAGACCTGTGCTCTTAAAACTGCAAGACATTGCTAACAGAAACAGAACACATAAATAAATGGAAAGATATTCCATGCTCATGGTTTAGAAGAATTGAAATTTATTAAAATGACCATATTACCTAAACGGTATATAGATTTATTGCAATACCCATCAAATTACCAGATGGTCTTCTCAAAACTAGTAGAAAACATGAAATTACTTGGAACTACAATAGCCTCTAAATCGTAAAAACAATTTTGAGAAAAAAGAACAAAACTGCAAGCATCATGCACAATGACTTCAAACTATACTGTAAAGCGATTGTAATCAAATCAGCAGAGTACTAGAATAAGAACTGATATACATATCAATGGAACATAACTGAGAGACCTGAAATAAACCTACACATATATGGACAACTAATTTATAACAAAGGAGCCAAGGGCATACAATAGAAGCAAGGAGAGTTTCTTCAAAAAATGATGTTGGGAAAATTAGACAGTCACAGGCAAAAGTTTGAAACTAGATCACTACCTAAGAACAAACACAACATTAATTCAAACTGGATTAAATACTTGCATATAAGATCTGAAACCATAAAGTACATATGAGAAACACAGGCAAAACACTCCTTGACACTGACCTCAGAGATGTCTTTAGGGACTTGAGTGCATTATGAAGGGAAATAAAATCCAAAATAAACTAATTGGAACAGGCATATGAAAAGAAGTTCTACCTCTCTTGTTATTAAAGAACACAAATCAAAACAACAATGAGATATCACCTCATACCTGTGAGAATGACTACTATGCAAAAGTCTGGAAACAAGTATTGGCAAGGATGCAAAGAAAAAGGAAATTTCCAGGTCATCCATTTATTCCACTAGTGGGTATTTACCCCCAAAATACTAACTATCAAAGATATTTATCCTCCTATCAAAAAGATGAAATCCTGCCATTTGCAGTAACATGGATGGAACTTGAAGGAATTACGTTTAGTGAGATAAGTCATAAGGAAAAAACAGACATCATATGATTTCACTCATATGTACTGTATTGAGAAACCAAGTAAACAAATAAACTAAATCTAACAAAAATAGATTTTTAGTCTATAAAATCAAATTAGTGATTGAAGGAAGGAAAGGGTAAGGAAGCAAAAAAATGGAAAACACCACCAATTATGAAAGAAAGAAGAACTGAACTGCTGGTAAACTTAATTTACATACAGATATTGATTTATAATGATGCATACCTTAAACCTATTATGTTATGATGCAATATTCTTTCAATAATATTATATATAATTATTTATCTGTATTTCAAAAAACAAAAAATATCAGAAATTAAACCCTCCTTCAAAAAACCCCAAAATATTTTAACTTTATCCAATAGAGATGGCAAGTAAGCATATAAAATGCTCATTATTAGCTTAAAAATTCAAATTAAAACTACAAGGAATAAATATGACATCAAAATCACAAGCAACAAAAGGAAAAATAAATGAGGCATCGTCAAAATAAAAACTTTTGTAACTTGAGAGAAAGTGAAGACAACCCACATTATGAGAGGTTTTTTCCAAACCATTTATCTGATAAGGGACTTGTATCATGTCTACATCAGATATGATACCTTTATCTAACTCAGTAATAAATGACCCAATGAAAGGTAATGACCCAATTTAAAAATAGTCAGTGGTTCTAGGAACATGTTCAGTTAAATAAATATACACAAATGGTCAATAAGCATATGAAAAGATGTTCAACATTATCATCTCTGGAAAAAATGCAAAGCAAAACCACAATGAGATGTCATTTCACATTCTTTATGTTGCCAGAAAAAAAAAGATAGAAGCAAAATCAAGGGTTGATGGGGTGATGGAGAAATTAGGACCCTCATACGCTAATGGTAGAAACGCAAGATGTCACAGACATTTTGAAAATTAAATTAAATTAATTAATTATATAACCAAGAGAAATTAAAACACATCCACACATCAAAAAGTTGTACATGAATGTTTTTAATTGCATTATTTGTAAGAGCTAAAAAGTGGAAACAACCCAAATATCTATCAACTAATGGATAGAAAAATAAAATGTTGCATGCTCATACAATATGGTATTATTTTGCAATACAAATAAATCAACTGAAACACTCTACACCACGGACAAGCATCGAAAGCTCTATGCTGAGTGAAAGAAGCCAATCGCCGAGGACTACATACTATATGATTCCATTTATAGTAAAAGTCCAGAACAGACAAATCCATAGAGAGAAAAAGAGTAGTGGTTGGTTAGTTTAATGGAATTGGGGGGGTGGAGAATGGAAGGATTTGGGGGTGATGGTTAAGGGTTATAAGATTTATTTGGGGGGGTATTCAAAATACTTTAAATTTGAAAGTAGTGGTAGATGTCTAACTGTAAATACACTAAAAGCCATTGAACTATATACTTGAAAGGGGGGAATTGCATGGTATGCAAATTGCATCTCAATAAAACTGTTAAAAAATAAAAACATCTCCAATTGGAAAAATGTGTTGCCATTAAACATTTACTTCAATGACAAAAAACAAATAGACAAAGAACCATCTCAATCTACCAAGTGCTGCTGCTGAGGATGTAGAATAATTGGAACTCTCATATGTCACTAGTAGGAGTGTAAAGTGGTAAATAAAACCATTTTAGAAAACAGTTTTCAGTTTCTTATAAAGTCAAACATATATTTACTACATGACTCAACAATCATACTCCCCAAATTTACCCAAAAGGGTAATGACTGTCAAATGTGTCCACACAAAAACCAGTACATAAATATTTATTCATCATCTCCAAAAACTAAAAACAAGTTGCATATGAGATCTCTGGTTGGCATGGAAAGGAAATGAGAGAGGGGAATACTTATAAGGGAATCCAAGTTAAATTTGGGGAGACGGTAATAAAAATATTTTACATATCGATTGTCAAAACTTTAAGAATTATGTATCTAAAAATTAATTTTACTCTGTAAATTATAGTTTATAAAACTGATTCAAAGAAAGAAAGAAAGAATTTGGGGGTGGGGGGGAAATAAGACTTTAGGCTAATTATCTCCATCACAGAATGGGTGAACTTACTGTCTCTTGGTAAATCTTCCACATGCACGTCATTTGCTATCGTTGGGTGAAGTGTTTTATACACGGCGACAAGGCCAACTTAGTTGATACAGTCATTCGAGCCTGCTCTCTCTTTGCTGTTTTCTGTCTAATTCTTCGTATTCATTATTAAAAGAGATGTATGACTGCAACTGTGAATTTTTGTTATCACAGTGCTATTAGTTTGGGCATCATGCATTTTAAAACTCTGTTTTGGGGTACATAAATATCTGATATTGTTCCATTATCTTGATTAGCCCCTTTGTCATTAAGTAACAACCTTCTTTATTTCTAGTAACAATATTTATTCTGAGATCTACCTAGTCTAATACAGTCACTCAAACTTCCTTTTATTAGCATGATGTATCTTTTTCTGGCCTCTTATTTTTCCCCTATTTGTTTCTAAATTTAAAATGTGTAGGCAGCATATGGTTTGTTCTTGGTTTAGTATTCAATCTAACCATCTCTGCCTTTTAATTGCCTTGTTTAGATCATTTACATTTAACGTGATTATTCATAGGGCTAAGTTAAAGTCTATCATCTTTTCTATTCATTGCTGCACTTTGCTATACCATTCCTTTTTATTTTTCAATGATTTTATTTCATTCCCTTTGTTGACTTAAAATATCTATTATTTTAGTAATAAGTTGAAAGTACAGTGGATATTTTGAACTTATCGCATGCTACATTGGAGTAATTTATATTTTCAAGAACTGAGAAAGGTATGAAAATTTACCTTACCTACAATAACTTACTCTACTACATTTTCAGAGATGCTGGTAAAAGACATGAGACTCCTGGGTTAGAAATAAAGAAAAGTGTACTACTCACAGCAATAGCAGTATGTAAAATATCCGAATTTTTTATGTTTCTTGAAATCTAATTTTTGCATGTACATCCATGCAGTGCAAAGAGCATCAAATGCCTGCACCTGCACACACAGAAGATTGAGTTAAAGAACATAAATCTTTCCTGAAAGGAAAATACACTTTTTTCTCTAGAGGAAGACACTATCTCTAAAATTTTCTTCTAAAGATGTCTACTGTAAAACACCCTTGAAAATATCACTCAGAACAAAGCGTCTTGCTCGCAAGGCATGCAGAAACAAGAAAAGCATGGAGAATTGCTTGCCAGCAATATCCACTCTTCTTTTCTCCACTATCTTGGTTTCTGGTGAATTTCCCTGTGAAATGCCACATTGTCAATCACTTTGATCGATCTGACTTTCCGAGAACTCAACTACTGTTAATTTGTCTTATACAGCACAGAAAATACTATCAATCAGACTACAAGTAGTGGGTTGGGCAAAACTTCAGTATTGATATCAACTATTATCTCCAGTGTTCTAGATCCAATCAATTGAACAAATCCCATAAACTGTAAGGGCCAACCTTATAAAGCCAAGTGCCTTTATCGTCATGTTTCTGTATTAAATTTGCCACTTAATCCAAAGCATTAATACAGAGCCAATAGGCTATATCAGCAATCGCACAGATTGCCTTGGACTTCAGGAACAAAGCTAAGGGCAATTATACTATCCAAACAACTCTGATCAGTGAGTTGAGACTGATCTGAATATCCTCCAGGTTCTTCACTGATTCAGCTAAAGTCAGGGACAAGTTGACACCACCTTTTCTAATCTTAGGGATAACTGGTTTGTATCTTAGGGATAACTGACCATATAGAGCACATAAATAAAAAAATTATCTTTCTGGAAAGACCCCTCCCCAAGTAACCCAGGACAGTCTCATCAGATGAGATCTACTGGCAGCATTGTCTTAAACACATGAGCTTCTATTTTATGACCATTCCTAAAGTGAAGGTCATTGTGTTTTAGGGAAGAAGGCAAATTAAAGCCAGACTTTCATACAAGAAATACAGTACCTACAAAAAATCTGTTGCATTTCTACGTACAAAATTAATTATCAGATGAGAAATTTAAAGAAAAAATTCCATTTACAATCACATCAAAAATAATAGAATACATAGGAATACATCTAAACAACACTTTAAGACACTGTTGAAAGAAACTGAAGAAGACAAAAAGATATGGAAAAACAATCCATAGTTATAGATTGGAAGAAGTAACACTGCCAAAATGACCATTTTTACTTAAACATCATAGAGTTTCAAAGTAATCCTTCTCAAAATCCCAAAGGCATTCCTCACAAACATAGAAAGAAATCCTAAAATTTATTTGGAACCACACACACACACACACACACACACACACACACACACACACACACACAAAACCTGAATAGTCAAAGCAATCTTGAGGAAAAAAAAGAACAAAAAGGGAAGTATAATGCTCCCTCACTTCAAACTATTTTGCAAATCTATACTCAAAACAGCATTTACTGAAATAATAACACACAGGTCAATGAGAATTAAGAGCCCAAAAAGAAATCCACACATATAAGGACAATTAATTTACAAAAAGGGAGTCAAGAACATACAATGGAGCAAGAACTGTCTCTTCAATAAATGACAGCCACATGCAAAATAATGAAACTAGACTACTGTTTTATACCACACACAAAAATTAGTTTTCAATGGATTAAAGGCATAAATATAAGATCTGAAACCATAAAACATACAGAAGAAAACATTGGTAATATGCTCCTTAATATAGGCCTAGGCCTTAACAATGTCTTTGTGTATTCAACTCTACCAAGAAGAGAAACAAAAGCAAAACTAAACAAGTGGGACTATATCAAAATGAATGCATCTATTCAGCGAAGGAAACCATCGTCAAAATGAAGACATCCTACCAACTGGGAGAAGATATTTTTAAAACAGACATTGAACAAAGGATTGATTTCTGATAGAGGACAGATAGATAGATAGATAGACAGACAGATAGATAGATAGATAGAATATATAAGTACACAATTCAAAACAACAAAAAATGAACCTGATTAAAAAGTGAACAAAAGACCTAAATTGACACTTTTCCAAAGTATATATATGCAGATGACAATGGCACATGAAAAGATATTATCATTATGGAAATGCAAATCAAAACCACAATGAAATATCACCTCACACCTGTGAGAAGGGCTGTTATCAAAAGACAACATATAATAAGCATTGGTGAGAATGTACAGAAAAAAATTTTAGTACAGTTTGTACTACAGATTATAAACAAGTGCACCATTATGGAAAACAGTATGAAAATTCCTCAAAAAGAAAAAAGAACAAAAAATAGAAATACCACACAATACATCCTGGATTAGAATGATATAACCAGTCCACTTCTGGGTATTCATCTGAAGAATACAAAAACACTAATCCAAAAAGATATATGCACCCTATCTTCATGCCAAAATTATTTACCATAGCCTAGATATGGAAACAACCTAAATGTCCACTGATGTATAAAGAGAAAAAGAAGATATGGTATAAACATATTCAAAATGGAATACTACTCAACCATAAAAAAAAAAGAATAAAATCCTGCCATTTGTAACAACTTGGATGGACCTAGAAGGCATTATGTTAAGTGCAATAAGCTAGACAGAGAATGACAAGTACCATATGATTTCACCTATATGCAAAATACGAAGAAATAAAGCAAGCAAACAAATCAAAACAAAAACAAACTCTCAGATACAGAGAGTAGACTGGTGAACACCAGGAGGAAAGAGGGGTGGAAGAAAAGGAGTGAATTGGGTAAAGAGGTCAATTGTCTAGTGATGGACAGAAACTAGATTTTAGGTGGTGATCATGATGTTTACAGGTGTTGAATTATAAAGTTGTACACATGAACCTTATACAATGTTATAAACCAATGTTACTGCAAAATTATTTTTAAAAAGAAAGAAATGCTATCCAAGTGGGGCAAATGGTCTCCTGGAAGCAATGTGCTACTTAAAACTGTTGAGACCACAAATGGACCCATCAGCTAGCGACACAAGTTGGTAGCATGGCCTTCTGGTTGGCTGTTGGCCTTAGGGTTCCCAGTCAATCAAGCATAGTCCTTGTTTTTGGAGGGAATGCCTGAAATGTATTAGTATAACCTATCTCACTGGCCCACACCACCAACAGGAGGCATCCAACCAATCCACAGAATGACTGAGCTTCATGACCAGCGTTTTGAGAGAGAGGCTCAGAAACTGGAGCCATCTACTGCTGTTTTCAAAAGATGTCTTGGGAAGATTAAAGGGATGGTGATTGCAGAAGTTGTAGCAGGAAATAGTCGACCTAACAGTCAGTTAAAGTTGAGGTGCTTATAGTTGTTTCAAAAAGCCACACCAATGAGATTGACTCTGGGGGTGATTCTGAAGGACACAGGTCACTAATCCCCCCGCCAGGTGTACCCTGGAATCTAAGATCATCCTTTCACAAGTGTCAAAGATGTTGTTCTTCCTCCATCAATAGGGGCCTGATATTTGCCATTCCAGTAGTAAAAACTTCACCTTTTAAGTCATCATTCCCTACTTGTACACAGACCTATCACCCAGAAGGGACAGATGCAAAAAAGGACAAAGATGTTTTCATAAAACTTACAGAGCTCCATTTTGTCCCCACATGGACCACTGGAGAGGAACTGAATGAGCACTGTCATCTTCCTTATGGTCTAGGATCACGACAACTCCACAAGAGAATCATGGTGGCTGAACCAGAAGTAATTTGAGTCCCCACAGGCCCTTTTGACTTGTCTGCCACCCTGAGGATGCAACAAATGATCCACTTGGAGCAGCTGTCAGGGGAAAGAAAGAAGAATCATGTTTAGGAGTGATCAGAAAAGAATTCCAAATATTCATATAGACGTAAATAATTCCCATCCCTTTTATTATGGTCATTATCTAAGAAGCAACAAAGAGTTACTATATTTCTGCGGCAGCTTCGATACTCAGGTATGTGAATCAAGAGGGTCTCTATGAGTGACTGAGACAACTTGATCAGTCACTGTGATTGTCTTCATAGCTCATGTCCCAAAGGGGGTAGGGTGTCATCAATATGACAGTCTGTTGCTTTCTAAGTAGCAGACCAGAATCTGAGACCATTGGCAAAAGCCCAAAAGTTAACAAGATATGACAAAGTTCATCAAGGAGTATATTGGCCAAAACCATATGAGAGGTATGTACAATCCAAAAATTAGGGAGAATTAACCTCTGTGGGATTCACCTTGGACAAATAGCATACAGGAGCAGATGCGAAATTCCCCTCCTCCTCCTGGATGGTCTGTCCTGCACATAATCATATAGCTCCTCAAAGGATGACTGCAGGAGACAGCGTGGCCGGCCATACATCACAGTGGCCAGCTACTAACCCGTCTCCATGACCAGTCCTCTTTTCTCACTCCTGCTCAGGTCTCTCACTCTTGCTCGACCAGCATTTACTCCTCAATGAAGCGGGAGGATGAAGGGGAAACCCGGGCTAAGAGAATGAGAGAGAATTTCAGCTATAAATTGTGTGTTCTCTATGAGGTTACTTTAGAAAGACCATCATTTACTGTGAGATCATTAGAGGTGTAGTAGAGAAGGTTATTAGGTAGTGACGGGATCATTTACTTGGATCGGGGGTGGTGGGGAATGGTCATTTAAAAGCAAAATCTCATTGAAAACACTGTAGTTTTCCCTTTGCTCACAACATGCATATTGCTGAGCTGTAAGACACAATCAACCACTTGTTGCCCACACATCTTAACTGTAGCAAGGTGGGTGGAAGGGAATAAACCTCTGAGGGCCAGCCTTGCAAAACCAAACCTATAAAGCAGTGACAAATGTCCCATTTTATAAACGAGCAGGACAATAATTGGATTTAAAACAAACAAAACAAAATAAAACTGACAGAAAAGCATCTTTTTTTTTTAACTTTGAATCAAACCTATAATTCATTAGCACACCATCTCCCACTCCCATCTGGAAACCAGAAATATTGATGATATACATCATGGAACAGCAGCCAACAAAATCATTTAAGAATCATAAATTTGAAAGTGTGCAGAAAATGTGTATTTTATTTGTGTGGGTTTCTTTTTGGACAAGAGGGTTGCTTTCCCCCTTTGGAAGAGTTAGTTATGATTTAAATAAATTTTTCCAGCCCTAACTCTAAACTCAATGCATTCTGGGGTACTTTAGAATTTATGCCCCAATCTGCATTTGTCAGCACCACTATTTCTCTATAGGTATCCCAGTGGGAAATAACCAAAAAAAATTTTTTTTTCCTTCCCCACGTATCTTAAAAGTCCCCTAAGAAAGATGAAATGACCGACAATGGCTCCCACGGGGAATCTGAGAAACAGAGAAGATTCATGATGCCTTCTTAACACACAACTTCCTCTCTATATTCTCAACCCACATAAATGTCAGAACCAACAGGATGGAGGAGGCAGGAGCCCGATTTCTGCTTACTCTTTTAAGGAGACAGTTAATAGGATCAGACACCCTCCTCCTCCCACAAGGCACGACCCACAGCCCAGTGGAACAGACTTGCCGGTTCTCCCTGTTTCAACCCCTTCTACCTTTGGCTGGAAGGACTTGAACTAATGGAATTGGCCAAGCAAGATTTCCCACACACTAGACATTTGACTTAACAGCATTGAAACTTGATCCCAATCAATGCTGGCTGAATGTCAAGAGAAGGAAAAATGTATCTCATACATTCCCCGGTTGACATCCTCCATAAGAGTCTTGCCCTTTTGGAAGCAAAGTGATTGGTTGAACACACCCCGTGGACACCCCGGTCCACAGGTATTTATTTACTCCACCGTGATTAAGCAGATGGTGATCTGAATGTGTGTGTCCTCCCTAAGTTCATACATTGAAATCCTAACCCTCAAGGTGATGGTATTGGGAGGCAGGGCCTTTGGCTGGTGACTAGGTCATGAGGGTGGAGACCCCATGAATGGGATCAGTGCCCTTATAAAAGAGGCTCCAGAGACATCCTCTTCTCTTCACCATGTGGGGACACAACAATATTGCTATGACCCAGAAGAGGGTGCCCATCGGACCATGCTGGTACAATCTCAGACATTCATATCCAGAACGTTTAGCAATAACTTATTGCTGTTGATAAGCTCCCCTGTCTGTAGTATTTTGTTACAGCAGCTTGAATGAACTAAGACAGAGGGTATGGTAATCAGGGCAGAGGGTTGGATGGTGGAGATATCATCATCTAGAGCTTCAAATTGCAAACCATGTCATACTTGCACTGTTTTAACAACATGAACTCCTTGCAGAAGACCATGGGGTCAGAGAGAGAGAAGACAAGAACAGAATGCTCTAGCTGAGAAACATAGGACTGAAATGTTCCTTGAAGGAAAAAAATAGTTTCCACATAGTCTAATGCTTTGTTTAATATATATATATATATATATACACATATATACATATTTAAAAACATATCTTGAAGGTGCTTGACATGATAAGCTGCGGATGAAAAAGATGAAGAAGTGACATTATTCCATCTTGGTGCTGGAGCTTGGAATTAGACAGCCAGACACAGACGTTTAGACATTTGTACATTTAGCAAAAATACCTGTTCTCTTTTCCCTTAAAGGGTCTTGATCCCAAAGTTCTACAGGCCTTGCCAGAAACGAAAAATCAGCAACAAAGGCCATTTGACAGAGGGTTTCTATTTTCAGGGCTATTGTTATGACAACTCCAGCTTCCAAAAGGATGATTAAGAAAAAAAGTCCACCTCTTTGGAATCAATATCAAGTTGTTAAGGCAACAAGAACAAGATTAAATGTAGAAACATTTGCTCCACCGCCCCTTCCTCCAGATTATTATCTTTCTTGGGTGTTCTTGTTGGTCATGCCAAGTAACTGAAATCATGGCTACATCTCTGCCACCTCAGCCCAGGACCAGAGAAAAGTGCAGGTTTGAAAGATGATCGTATGCTCACAGGTGCAGGTTACACTGGTATGTCTATGTGTTTGTATGCAATTCTGAAAAGTGAAAACAGTCATCAAACCTGCCCCCTAAATTCACCTTGTCAGATTTAACCAAAGAGAGAGCAATCCCTTATCCAGATGAAGACAGGGAGTCAGGGAAACAAGGTGCATTTATTGGATTTCCACTGGCAGGGACTGGAGGACAGACAGTCCCAAGGACAGACACAGCACTTACAAAGACCCAGAGGCAGGGAGCCAGGACAGATGTAGATGTAGCTGGAACACACTTAGAGCATGAGTAGAAGGGAGTGAGTCTTGAGAAGTGGTGAGGACCTTTGAAAATCTCTGAAGAGTGAACTGGGGAAAGACTTGCATCAGAGTGGAGCTTGGCTCAGTACAACACAGAAGCTGTGTGAAGGGACAGATGGGCTGGGGTAGTGACAGACCCTAGGTGTCAGTAGTGAAGGAAAAAGGATTTGAAGGAGCAAGCTAGAGTCTGATCTCTGACCTCGAAAACTGTGGTGCCGGGGCAGGGGGACCTATAGTGGTGCTGGCTGCCGGGGATTCGATGTGGGGCAGAGGGGACCTAGGCAGGCAGCTGAGTGGGACAGGACATGGAGACAGGCTGCCATGTGGGGCAGCAGATAATGTGTTCTAACCTGAGACATGTACAGCAGGCAATAAGAAACTCTGCCATGGGAGTCTTGAAAGAGGGCAGGGTCAGAGATTCATTCTGCATCATAACCCAGTGAGGAGATGAGCCCTACAGACAAGCTACCCCAGAGGGAAGAAGAGACAAGGTGAGATCTGGATCAGAACACTCCATTTCTAACCCATGCAGACTCTAACCCCAGTGAGATGGGGAGGAGACAGATTACTCAAGACAGCCTGTTCCCATGAGTGACACCCCAACAGTCAATGGGGGGGTTGACATGTTTTGCTCCCTAGATATCAGCTGTAAAGGTGCTGGGAGCAGGCTCCAGGGCCAGCCACCATGTGACCCAGTTTCTACCTGGCTGACAAAAGCTCCTCCTGCCTCCAATGACAGGTATAAAAGTAGCTTCTTAGAACAGTGATGAGTTACATGCAGTCATTTTTGCATTAATTGAATTCCCTATAGTTGGACTTCTGCAGAATGAGCTTTTTGAAAGTTCTACATGTGACTTTGTGAGTAGGGCCTTGGCTGGGTGGAGAAAGACCTGACCGGAACGGGTTCTAACATCTCCAAAAGGCATGGAGGGAGGACTCCAGGGCTCCCAGAGGGACACGTCTGAGCCACTGTTGGCCTTGACCACCAACATCCAAATCTGGGCAAATCACCCAGGGAGCTTTTAGGTCAGAGATCCTCAGTCCAGCA
Organism: Solenodon paradoxus; assembly: GCA_004363575.1. Taxonomy (NCBI): domain Eukaryota; kingdom Metazoa; phylum Chordata; class Mammalia; order Eulipotyphla; family Solenodontidae; genus Solenodon; species Solenodon paradoxus. The sequence continues at coordinate 23,139 of RJWH01003390.1, read as the reverse complement.
AATCAGCACAATCAGAACCTCTGCACAACGGAGCCCAGGAGTCTGACTCTACATCTCACCAGGAATTTCTGGGACAGTGTCTTCAGGAATCACTGCCCCCAGGCATGCCTGTCATGCTCTGTAAGAAATATCAGTGATTTTCAACAGTTGCACAAGAGAAGAATAGTCTTGGCAAGTCCTATGAGAAGGCAGGTGACGGCTTGCTGATTGGAAAAAAAAATGTTCTACAATTGTGCTGTTCCACCATGATATTTATCTGTAATATCAAATCACAGCACAGCTCCACACAAGATTGATGTCTCTAGCAGAATTCTGGACCAGAAATGACTGAGAAAATTCCATTTACTGATAAAAATGGATCAAATCTGTTTTTCCAGGTGCCACCTCTCTGAGTCCTCTCCCGTGTGAGCTCTGGGCAAGAGCACATCTTGGAAGGATATGGGGTCTCCACATGAATGAAGCAGGTCACACAGAGCTGAGCTTCTCTAACAGTGTCTCACGGACAGGGACATCTCCTGGTCCTCACACCTCTCCAAACCCCGAGGGGTCTGTCCGCTTCAGGGAGAGGGCTTGGGATGTCAGAGGATTCACCAAATCAGGCAGAGAAATCCGAGTTGCGAGAAATATCCAGAGCCCAGACTGTTAACAGAAGATGAGAGACAGATCTCAAGTCTCCCAGCGTCAAACATTTTGGTTTTTAGATCTGAGTGTGTGGCTGTAGTGTCCACCCTCTCTCAGGGATTACAACACAGATTCATCCTTTGTTTGGTGCAAAGAGGGGTTTCCAGCAGGGGTACCTTCCCTGAGCTCTGGTCATGCCACCCTGCTCCCATCTGCTCCTGTGTCTCAGTCTCTGGCCCTGTCCACTGGGCTGGCCTCCGACCACCACAGGCTCCAACCACTGGTGGCCTCAATGCAACCAGTTTGGATCAAACCCAGCCAGAAACACTTCTTTCAGCCACATATGGGAGGCAACAGGGGATCGGGGACAGGACTTCACATAGGTACTGGGTCTGTCAGGGGAACTTCCTTCTTTTCCAAGAGACGCCAGCTTTTAACTTCCAAAAATGGCTTCTTGGAGGCTCACAGTTCTTCTTGCCTTGTCCTCAGGTACCAGGAGCACACATTCCCTCTCACCTGCCCAGGTATGAGCTTCCAATGACACCTGGGCCTGAGGCCAACCCTGGACCTCAGCACAAATTGTCAACTTGGACATGGAATTCTCACAAGTAGATCAGCCTCATTCTGTCATTTACTTCTTATTCTGCATTGTCCTCAAATCTCCTTTTTCTAAATTTAACAAATACTTATGGAATGAGTCTAGGCTAGGGACTGGAGATCCTTTCTCTGCAAAGCCACACACCTGGCGTTGAATGCGCTCACTCAGTAAATGTACGGAGAACCTACTATTGGGCCCTGAGGACACAGTGATGGGAGACAGAGGAAGTTCCTCTCTGCTTCACCTTCTATCCAGGGACGGAGAAAGTAAACATAGAAACAAATGAACAAATAAAATGGTTACAAGTTTTTTTAAAGGCTGTGGAAGAAGCACAAGGTCTGAGGTAGGAAGTTATCTGGAAGGAGGGGTTCCTACTCTGGAGACTGCATTCAGGAGAGATCTCCGGGAAAAAGTGACATGAAAGAAAAATGATTAGAGGGAGCCAGGCAGATAGAATGGGGTCCAGGCAGAGGAAACAGCATGTGTCAAGGATCTGAAGCAGGAAAGACCTCGGTCTAATCAAGGAACCAACTAACCAACCACCAATAAACTAACCAACTAACCAAACAACTTGATTGGACATTAATAAGAGGAAGTGAAATATTTTGAGAGATACTAACAAACATCACCTGTGAGCAGGATACACAGAATCTTGTAGGCTGCAATGGAACATGTGCGCATGTTCTGTAAGCATTTCCAGAGCACCCCAGGGGTTCTATAGGAGCCTGCCTGGAACTTGAGAGTTTCTCCCATCACTCCAGAGTTCCCGAGAAGAGGCTGTGTTCCTACACCCTCCAGGGTTTGAGAGCTACTGTGGGCCAGACACACAGCAATCTACTAGGTTCCTGTCACGAGCCCTCCCTACACCAGTCCACACACACAGATATGCAAGTGCTCTGTGCTTCTCTGTTGTTCTGAAACACATGACATCACACACAATGCTTAACAGCACAGGTTTGTTCACTTGATGATACGCCACAACCCTCTCTATAGTTCCGTAGACAGGATATGTTCTTAGCGCCATCTTCCCTTCTTCCTTTCTGGTCCACCTCCCGCAGGGCACATGTCTCCCGCTGCACTGCCTTCATTCTAGTCTCTCATCCCTTCCCTAAACACATGTGGAAGACATCTTGACATGAGATGAAAGTGCCCTTTGAGAAAGACAGCTCACTAAATTAAAAGATCTGTGACCAAACATTTGTTTCTCAGAGGAGCAGGCACGCACCTCAGTAGATCAGCAGTCTTTGTGGTCACTCCCGAGTTTGCCTCACACGCCTTCCCCAAAGTACTGCTGGCTTCATGCCATAGAATATGGTGGGTGGCAGGGCGGAGGGAGATTCTAGGACAGGCAAAGCCTTCTCCATTGAACATGTTGGAAAGAGCATAGGCTTCAGAGCCAGGCACATCTGGGGCGAATTCTGGTTACTCTGGCAATTGTCCAAACTGTCTTCACTGTCAGTTTTGCCGTATACAAAACAAGGAGATAGTGACACATGGTGGAATACAAGTCAACCTTTAAAAGAAGGAAATCCTGTCACAGGCTACGACATGATGAACCTTGGTGACATTATGCCGAGTGAAGTAAACCTGTCACAAAAAGACAAACGGTGCGATTTCACTTATCTGAGGCACCCCAAGTCATAGAAGTAGGATTGTGAGTGCCGGGGGCTGGGGAAGGGAAAATGGGGAGTTTGTCTTCTAGTGTCTAAATTTTCATTTTTGGAAGACAAAAAGGTCTTGAAATGAAGCGTGGTGATGGCTGCACAATACTGTGAATGTAGCTACGAGTGCTGAGTCGCACACTTAAAATGGTTAAGATAGCTAGAGGGCGTGCTGCTTAGTGAGACACGTCAGAAGGAGAGAGTATGATATTGCTCATCGGTGGTATAAAGACACCCAGTGAGCATATGAACCAAATCAAAGAAAAATAGCTTCCTAGTCTATAAAATCGAATTCATGATTACAAGGGGGAGGGGGAGGGAAGGGGATGGGCGAATTGGGTGGAAGGGGTCAAGTACATGTGAAGCAGAATGGTAATGGTGGCTCTATTGTATTGCACATGGGTGATGATTTGCAATGATGCATGCCCGAAACCTGGAGCATGTCATGATGCAATGTTCCTGCAAGAGAATTAATTTTAAAAAATGATTAGGGTGGTAAAGTGTGTGTGTTTTGATCACAATGTTTTAAAAGAATGAAAAAAAGGATAATAATAATTATCTCACAGGGTTAGAAGGGGAAAAAATAATAAAATCATACAAAACACTTAGCACAGTGCAGTTCCTCCACCGGACACACTCATACGATGCACACATATGAACATGCATGCACATACACACTCACACGTGCACACACTCCTTCCTCTCATCCCCTTCCTCAGCCAAGTTTCCTGATAGCACAGTCACCCACAGTACGAACGAGTCCTGCTCAGTGACATCTGTCCTCAGGAGTCTTCTCAGTCTGCATTCTTAGAGATTTCCCCATCTCCTATCTTTTCTTGCATAAATTTTCATTCCAAGGCATTTCAACACACTCTTAGGATAATGATTCTTCACTTGGAAGCATCTGTTCTTCAGTTTCTGGAAACAGCTTATTCCTCTAGTCAGACCCAGGGTTTCAAGAGTCCAAATTGACAAAACATTCATGCTTGCAAGGAAGATTTACAAGTCGTTAGCTAGTACTGGTTTCTCTAGAGTTGAAAAGAATAAGATCCCAGCTTTGTCCTACTCTAAACAAGCAATGGGATCCAAATTGCTCGAGAAGTGTGGAAAGACTCTCAGATTAGCTCTGCTGCTGAATATCCTCTAGAATCACATAATTTATCTCGTGAGGCTACAGCTGCCATAGGTAGTGACTTTCTGCAGGAGAATAGACTTTGATCTGAGCAAATCAACTGAAAACCTCTGGAAAAGGATTCACCATTCGAGATGTCATTATGGAATTCTCTGCAGCTATTAGAAAAGATGAACTTGTGCCCTGTGTAACAATCTGGATGGAACTGGAAGGGATCGTGTTAAGCAAAGTAGGTCAGAAAGAAAGATAAGTCCAGGATAGTTTCACTAACATGTGGAATATCATGAAATAAAACAAATGAACAGACAAATCTCAACAGACTTTACAGGACAAACGTCTGTGGCCACCAGGGCAGTGGGAGAGAGGAGGACAAAGGTGGCAGTAAAGAGAACTAGAACTCTGGGGGTGGGGGTGGTGTGAATGCGCACAGACTGAGGTGTGATTTCACTCTACTGAAAAGCACATAGCAATGTAAACAAGCAAATACTGAAATAATTTTTTAAATAAATAAACTACCCTTTGGCAAGTAAAACAGACACACACACACACACACACATTTGTGACTCACGGGAATGAGGAGGTCAAACACCAACATTAGCAGATGTTTAGGAGAAGTTGGTTCCAACACTCACGGGTAACCTCAAGGGGCTCAAGACTTCAATGGCGGAAGTAACTGAAGGTGCAGTGGAAAGAGCAAGAAAATTAGAATTAGACTTGGGTCCTGGAGACATGACTTAACTAAAGCATGCTCATGATAAAAGTGAATTTATTAATTTCTTATGGATAAGCAAATAAAGTGGTTTCTCGAGACAATACTCCTAATGAAGACTGTGAGTATTGTTGAAAGGACAGCAATGATTTTTTTTTTCTTTTTTAGTATTTTATTGCCATATCTTTGTTTTACAAATTGAAACAGATGCATATGTGTAGGTTCCCTGTATGAAGTTTCCCCATTCCTTAGATATATATCAACACACCCTGTCCCCCATCAGATCACCAACTGTTCTTCACCAATGTCCAGTGGGTTCCACCACCACTTGCCCCACCTCCCGCCCTATCAGTAACCTCAGTTCTATTGCAAGTGTCTAATGGTTTTGTTTCGTCTGTTCCTTTGTTTTGGATATTCACATTCCACCAGATGAGTGAGGTCATCTGGTATCTAGCTTTCTCCTTTTGAATTATTTCACTTATCATAATCCCCTCTAGATCCATCCATGTTGACTCAAATGACAGGACTTCATCTCTTCTAAGGGCTGTGTAGCATTCCATTGTGTATATATATAAACCGCACTTCTTTATCTATTCATCTGACATTGCGTATTTAGGTAGTTTCCGGTTCTTCACTATTATGAATAGGGCTGCAATAAACATGAGGGTGCATAGATCTGTGTGATTTAATGATTTTGTATCTTTCAGGTAAATAACCAGAAGTGAGATGGTGGAATTATACGGGATTTCCATCTTCAACGAAGGATTTAGAATATGACATAAACTTTGTTGATAAAGCAGCAAGTTTGAGAGGATTGACTCCAATATGGAAAGTTTTATTCTGGGTCAAATGCCATCAAACAGCATCACATGCTACAGAGAAATCTTCAGTGACAGGAAGAGTCAAATGACTAAGTGATCGTCATTGTTTCTCATGTTAAGAAATTACCATTGTCCCCAGTCTTCAGCAACCACTACTCTCATCAGTCAGCTCCACCAACATCAAGGCCAGACCCTCTACCTATAAAAAGATGATGACTTGCTGAAGGCTCAGTTGATGGTGAGCATTTTTTGCAACAAAGGGTTTGTAAGTAAGAAATGCACATTTTTAGACATTCTACTACTGTACACTATAGTGCAGTGAAACATAACTTTCCTAGGTGCTGGGAAACCAAAATTCACGTGACCGACTTTCCTGTGATATTCACTCTATTTCAGCGGTCTAAAAATGGAACCTGCAGCGTCTCCAAGGATGCCTGTACATACTGCCACTAAAAACTGTACAGGCTCTGTCTCTGACCCCAGGTGTCTCTGCCACCATCGCTGCCTCCCAGTGCAGAGCAGAAGAGAACAGGCTCCCTCCTCTCTCTCTCCACTCCATGAAGGCTGACTTGGGTTCACATCAGTAGTCATATAACTCTTTTAATACACACGCATAAACACACACACTCCCCCAAGACCTGCCTGCCTGCCCCCCACCTAACATCCCCTGATCTTCTCGAAGCCTTTTCTCCAAAGCCAAACACTTCTTGCCCCAGGACCTCTCATGTTCTCTTGGGGAAAACTCCATATTATAAGAGTCCACCTTGCTTGAAAAGGTACATGGACTTTTTACAACAGAAAGAAATAGCAGAAGCACAGTATTAAATATGAGCTGACCATCATGCCCTAATGGAGTAGTGGTTTGATCATCACCTTCAGCCATCATAGTCCACATACATTCTGAGATGCCCAGTTGGCATCCTGGGGTAGGACAGGAGATAACAAAGACAAACAGCTAAATAAAATAAAGTGCTTCTTCCTGTCTGCCTCTGCTCGCCTTCACTCCTGCCTGCACCTTCCATATCCATACATATATATATATACATATAAAAGAATGAGCTGGCTGATCAGATAAAATGGATACCCTAAGAATAAGAAGATCTCCTGGCTCTCCTTCCCTGGGGACCATAAGGTGCATGGTTACTCCCTAGAATGATGCGGTGGAACTTTAACCAAAATCTCAGGTATCCTAGGTAAGCTTCATACTGCAGAAAAGGCCTCTAAAGATATATATTTAGTTGTCTTTCTTCCAAGGCTCACATCTTCCACAAGTGAGGTCTGTCCCTGGAAACCACAGGAAAGAGAAGCATCTTAGATTGGGCTCCTCAGAAATAGAACCTAAGATGAAAATGCAGCCGCGGGTGACTTTTGAGGTAGAAGCCCTTGGGCAGGCAGGAGGAGGGGTGGGGAGCAGGCCAGGAGGACTTGGGGTCAAGGTGGGAGGTGACCTCAGTGAGAGCCCGAGGGAACTCAAGAACACATGCCGCATTCATTCTGCAGAACAGGGAAGTGGGAGTTTGCATTCTGCAGCCAGCAAGCCTGGACATTGCATACAATTCCCCTGCCGCTCCTGCTATCACACTATGGAGGCCAGAAAGGCTCCAAGCTGTGCGGCTGTGGGAAAGGAAAATGCCCTACAACCAATGGGCACATAAAAATGGTGGGAAAGAAAGTGCAGGTGTCTAAGCAAAGCACTGACATCAATGGAGCAAAGGTTGCACCTAGAGTGGTCGTTTCTTCTTATTTAAAAATGAGGTCACTGAACTGACTGCATCCCTAATTTCTTACCTGTAACATGGGGACCATGATAAACCTGTTTATTGGGTTGCTGTAAGGATGAAATGAGACCATCAGGAACAGCACGTATTGAGCACTGGGAAGTCTGTTATTTTAATGATGTGTGAGCAAGCATAACAGCAATTTCAACTGAGTGTTTTGTCAAAAGAAATGCAGTGACCACACCTGCATCTGAAATCTCAGTGGTCACCATCCTTTTTCAGCCACTTGGAGGATGTCTCCTGAGCACAAAGCATGAACCTGCTCACTTGGACTCACAACCTTCTTCAGATAAAATTCAACCCCAGGGCTACCTGATGGCTCCTGCCCTTTTCTTTATCCCAAACAGAATTCTGAGCAGGTGGTAATGCAATTGGTTATAAGCATCCACCTACTATTAGTTCAGCCCACAATGAGCTAAGTTGGAAACCATGAGGGAGCTGTTTTTGTGACATTCGAGTGGCACAGAATATGATTTTTCTCTGGAGAAGACTTTGGAGAATTAGAAGGCATTAGTCATATTTTCCAATGTGGGGATCTTAACAGTCGTGAAATTATGAAGAAAACCTGACTCAACAATTCCAGTATTTCAATCTGTCACCTAGCTGTCTTGTTACTTAAAATTACATGATTTAGAAGACAATGACTTTTAAAAAAACCACATCGAGCTTGGAAAGAGAAGAGAGATACATAGATGAAGCAGGAGAAAAGTATAAAAATTGCTGAACATTCAAAGAGCTAAGTTTAACAATTCTGGGCTCAGTGAATACATTTCTTTCTTAAATAGCATCTTTAACAGGCATGTTTACCCTCTCAGTGAGTTATATGCGAGGCATGCACTCATTAAATAGTGTTCTTTTTTAAACCGATGCCGCTGAATCTGAACTGGATTTAATATGTTGCTAAATATTCAAATGAGTCGCCCCTTCAGACTCCCTTTTGGAGGGCAAAAAAGGATGAATAGACAGACTTCCACGAAACAAAGATGATTAAGTCAATTTCAAGACCACCCTTGTGCTATATTTTTCTAGCCTCTCCATTTGGTTACTCATTAGCTACCATAAATGAGCTACAAATAATGATCAGGTCTTGTCCTTTATAGATGAAAATTAGGTCATTAGTAAGCTTGTGACTCTTGAGGTGTTTTTCAGGAGTGGTTAAGAGTGAACTTTTTCAAGCACACACTCTAGTTTCCCTTGTCCTCAAAAGCATACATTTGCAAGGTTGGCCAGGGTTAGAAGGCTGCTGACGGACACTGAAAGACATGGTCTAATGAGCTTGGTCTCATTAACATGGTAGATAATTAGGTGAGCTCACTGAACAAATGGAGCACTGCACAACGTTGAAGTGATCTAAATAACCCCTTGAAAAGTTAAATATGAAACTGGAAATAGTATTACCCCTGGAAGAACTGAATGAATCCCTGAAGAGGATAAAGGACTACCACTTATCATCAGAGACCATAAAGAAAAGAGAATGGGATGGGTGTGCAGTTAAGAAATGACATCCCCAACAACTAACTGAATTCCAAAATACACACATGTCCTCTTCTGCACTTTCCTCCTGTCACGATGCTCCCCATCAAACAGAAACAGACTGGGGGACAATTAGAAAAGAGTCTTGAATTCAAGCCAAGGAAGCTATTGCAATATGCTGACTTCAGAAAAGACTCTTCATCCACTTTTAACACAATAGTCATCCCTAACTTGCTTTGTAAATTACGTTCATTTCCAACCGAAATGTCAGTAGGATTGTATTTAAACTTGAAATTTATTTGAAACGTTATCTGGACAAACAAAGCCAGGAGGCTTGCCCAACCAGACATTAAGATTTCTCAAAAATGAAGTAACTAAAAAAAAAAACAAGCTGTATTGGCATCAGAAAAGACAAAAAGAGCAATGGAACAGAATAGGAAACCTAGAAACAAACCCAAGTGAACGTGAACTGTGTTCTAGGATAGAGATCGCATGCCAACCCTGTCGGGAAAGAATGAATTTTTTTGGAATTGCTGCTAAGGAAACTGGCTCACAGCATGAATAATTATGTCTACCTAATGACATATAAAAATATAAATCTAAATTGGTTAAAAACCAATTAAAACTGTAAATCAAACATAAAAACCTATTTTTTTTTTCAAAAAAGTATTGTGACATGAGGATGTGTAAAGGAAGACTTTAATGCTTTAAAACTGCATGGTAAAAGATGTTGACAAGAACAAAGTTGAAGATTTCACACACGACACCACCAACTAAGTGAATATGCAGGTGACAGAGTGTGAGAAGAGATCTGCAACATTCAAACTTGGGGTTTGATGTCAATAGTATATAAGAAATTCCTACAAATTAATGAAATAAATCTAGAAAACTCAGTTTTTAATATGTCCAATGGATATGCACAGGTAATGCCAAGGAGGAAACTCAAACAACTAATAAATATGTAAAGAAACCCTCCACTTCCTTCACCAGTAATCAGAGATACACACATCAGAACAACACGCTTCATTCAGTTGGCAAAAATGTGAAGAGTGGAAAAATTCCAAGTGTCAGTGATGTGCTGGCATACAAGAAACAAGTATAAGCCTGATGTGAGGAACATCGCTCATGGTGTATTAGATTATTGCTCAAACATAGTCACTCCCCACCTCTTCCATAGGAGGGGTGTGTTTCCTCTCACCAATGATTGTGGCCGTGGAACTATGGGCCATGGACTTTGGACTCATTGGGGCAATGCCCTGTGCTTTTTTCTGCTCCAGGACATCAAGCTTGGCCATATGGCTTGTGTGTTCACAGAAGTATGTAAAGACAGAAGTTGAGTAGAGGTCGAAATGTGTTCCTGCCACTTCCCTGGTAAGCACATGCCTGAGCTGAGTCCTCTCGGCCAAGGAGGATATTTGGTGCAGGAACAGCCAGAATCCAGCCTGAAGCCTGGAGCCTTCCTCACTGAACACTGGCTGACCCACACATGCATGGCTGACATGAATTATCTGTGTTTCAAGGCAATGAGTTTGGGAGTGGTTTGTTCCATGGCATGATCACTTGGCAACAGATGACTGATGCAGAGTTGAATTTGGTCAGCACTCAGAAAATGACAGCAACACAGATTCCATATGGTGGAAGAGCCATCACTCAGCCTCCCGTATGTATAGATATCTCGATATAGATATATAAATATATGTGTATGCAATATACATATGTGTGTACACATACACACATATTTAGAGACAGAGAGATTACACAGAATTAGCTCACATGACTGAGGAGGGTGAGAAGTCCCACCATATGCTGCCCCACGGTCTGCATCTTGGAGAGAAGGATGTGGTGGGGTCATTCTAGTCTTAGACCAACAGCCTGAAGACCAGAAAGCTGACTGTGAAAGTTCAAGTCCAAGTGTAGAAGAAGAACAAAGCCTGGCAGAGAGAGAAAATTCTCACTTACTTTGGGCCTCCAAAGGACAGAACAGGGCCACCCATCCTGGGGGAGGGAGCATCTGCTTTATTCAGTCGACGGAATCAAATGTTAATTTAGTCCGCAGGCACTCTCAGAAACACCTAGATAATGTTTAGCCAAATATCAGGCTACCACCTGACCCAATCATGCTGACACGTTAAATTAGCCAACAAACCTCCCACCCTGGAGGTCAAAAAATTCCTGCCCTATCTTCCCAGTCTTTACTGTAACATATATGAAATGCCAGTCAGGGGGACAGAGAAAAAGTAAGTTTCTTCACTTAACAGCAATGTCAAGAGATTTAAAGGGTGATTATTAGTATAGTTCCTGCTGAAAACAGCAGCTCAAATTCATATTTAAGGTAAAAAAAATACCATTCTGTATGTTTAAACTTGTTTTCATTTTAGGTGACTCTAAATAGGGTCAAAGTTTTAACATTCATCTATTTAACAGGTGGAGACTCAGAGGCCCAGATGAGACTTATCTCAGAGCCTGGCAAGTTCCTCCAGGTTCGGTCAGGCAAGTCTATCAGACTGAGTTCCCTGCGGGAGTAGAGATGTGATCACTATCATCCCCAAAGAGCTCCTAGTCTGATACTCAATGGGCTAGACTTGGAACCACCTTTCTTTCTTTACCAGGAAATTCACACTAAAGAGTTAATTGCATTAAAATGTTCCCTATTTCATTTCCATCTCTGCTAACAAAGAAACTTTCAAAAACATTCTCCATGTTCTTTCTCAAACCAGAGTAAGGCTCCCTTGATTTTGTTTCAACAGTATTTTCCTAAAGCTCTCTCATCCTTTTCATGATCCTCATCACAGCGCAAGTCCATGAAAAATTAACAGCTCTGTTCAGCAGGGAAGCTAGCTCCTTTTAAAAGAGTGTTCTGCAAACCCAAGACCAGGACATCCTCTCCAAGCAGATCTGCCTTAGAAAGGTACAGTGTGTTACAGAAGCTTCTCCCTAGAGAGGGTGGCTCTCTAGTGTGGTATCAATTACATTAGGCTGCCTTTATGCTATCCCGATCATGCCTTGCTTAGTTCTTTCACAAGATGGCACAGTTTGGATCTATGAACTTGCAACTATGACATGTAACTTTGTAGGAGTGATGGTCAAACGTTGATGATGGAAAGTTAAACTCTATAAACTAAATGACATTTGTAGATGCTGAGTAAAACAACTGAGTTTTATGGCTAAGACATTTGTCTTTACCAAAGAATTCCAAATATCAGTGACAATTAGAAAAATATGCAAGGAAACAAGTGGATCCAAAAACTCATTAATGTCATAAAAGTTCTATCCAAAGAACATGACTAGTGTAGCATTTAATGAAAATTAAAGTTGCATCTCTTCTTAAAACTATAATTTTGCATTCAGTGCATCAGGTGTTTTTTTTCTGTAACATAACCATTTAGATGAGGACTTTAATTATGCCATATGATGAAGGAATTCTCTGGATATAATATGTAGGAGTAACCCAAGCAGACTTTACTTGGTGAGTTTGACCCAGTGGGTAGTTCTCCATTATGACCCTTATCCCTCTAACATCCCCCGTCCCAGATTTTTTGACTTAGCCCACTCCAGATTTGTAGCTATTAGACATCATCTCATAAATGCATAAAACCAGCTGTTGAACTGATTCAGTAACTTTACCCTAGAGGAAGAAATGGTTGTAGGAAATTGATACTGGGTGACCACCAGGGGAAAACCATGTCCAAGTGAATTTGCTTTTCAGTGTCTTCATGCATTTCTCTCATCCCTCTATACAAGAGCCCACTGGACTCACCAAGCTGTCCTTCCATCTGTGCTCAATCTCTACTTTAAAAGTCTAGACAGCTCCTAAAAAGCATGGTCCTCAGATTCAAGTTAGGTACCAGTAAGTAGCCTTTCACTCTGTTCAGGGTCCCTGCCTTTCCATCACTAACTCTAGGTCTGATGTTCTGTACATTTGATCACCCACTTTCAACAAAAACACTCCAAATGAACAGTCAATTCTTGATTCTGACAGAGTAGCTCATTCCTTAAAGTCTCCTTAAAGGTCTTAATAACCCCAGACCTTAAATTAATGGAATAAAATACATGGAACTTTTAAGTCAGCTTAAACACCAGTGTGCGATGCTACCTTCTCACCAACTATTTCACCAGTCTACCACCTTCTCCCTTAAATAACAAAATGTACGTGCACAGGACCTTAATTTACATGGGGTATGTGTCCTTTGAAAGACTTTAAAACAGCAGTGGCAATAGCCATAACTCTTGGAAGAACCAGAAATCAGAAAAGCCATATACAGTTATCACTTCTTCTCTCCAAGTCTGTCCACTGGCTGAACTAAATCTCTCAGAATCAGACCCAGCCAATTCACTTCAATTCCATCACATGTGCTCAAGCATCCTACATACAAAGAATCCGTTAACTATCAGCTCTATAGGATGCAGGGGGGAAGAAAAGGCTGCTGAAATAGCTAATACAACCCAGTGAAATATGAATGGAGGTGGAGAATCCAGAGGCTTAAAGATAATGGTTACAACATGCATTCTTGGAGCAGCATACGGCAACTAGGAGAGAGGAGAGAGAAAGTCATTTCAAACATAATTTAGAAAAACAGTCTTTTAGTCAAAAACTCCTTGGGTCCAAATCCACTCTAAACCACGACAAGATTCAATAGAAACTCAAAAGGAACTGCCCACTCATGGAGTCTCAAAGAAAAACACATTATAATCGAACCATCTTACTCCTTGGCATGCAGAGCAGCTGAGCTGGCCACACATGGAGTACAACATTCGATTCGGGCACCATATTTTAAGCGGGACAATGACAACCAGAATACATTCAAAACAAGGAAGCCTATTCTGGAAACCACTTCCTATGATAAACAGTTGGAAGGACTGGTGAGCTATACCTATCAGTGAGACAAATAAGACAGCTTTTGGAGAGAACAGGAGTGGCTAGCAAGTGGAACTAGAATTATACAGGAGTGGATAAGAGCATTAATCAAGCCAAGAGCCCTAATCAAATAAATGCAAATTAAAACTACAGTGAAATACTATGGCCACATTCCTGCACCTCAGCAAATTGGGATATGCACACACATGTATTTATTTTTCCATGGAAATGCCTAGTGCTTCACCAGTAGGAGGGGTGTGGAAAGCTTTCCTGTTAGTCAATTTGAAAATAAAAATAAAAAGCCTTAGAATTGTACACAACTTTTACCAAATGCTTTCCCATCTAAGAATTTATCTTAATACCAGTAATGTTTTCAAAGAGTTTTGTAAATTGAGGTTCATTGGAATGCTAATGAAGTTTTCAAAAAAAATCGGAGGAGATACCGAAATACCCAATGGAAATCTTTGAATTTTTTGCACTAATAATTGTATACTGTTTACAGTGTGTCAGTCGCTGCTAAATACTTCCCTCAGAGCTTCTGCAATCCCATCAATGGATCTATGCAGCGGTATTATCGTCCCATTTTACAGATGAGGTACTTGGAGGTCCAGAGGTGTTACACTGATCAAGGTCTCCCAGACATAATTCTGTAAAGTGAAAATTCCAAAGTAGCTACCTGGCCCCAGATGCTACACTCAGAACCACTATATCTCATTAGATTGGTTCACAAGGTATGCATGCCAAAAAAATAAATAAATGGACGGTGGATGTAATTTCAAAAGGAAATTTTGAAAGAACTCAAGTCAATCTCGAGCACCTTTCCAATGAGATTAAATTTTTGCATCTTCCCCTCTTCACATGGATTCATTTCTTGTTATGCCATAGGGAGAGACAAACAAGAAACAGCTTGGGATCAAAAAAACAACAACAAAAAAACACAAATACAATGGTTTCTTCTGTATTGGAAAATAGTTTTGCTTGACTCGCTTGTAAATATAAACACATGTTTTAAACTCATATTCTTTTTCTTTAAAAATTCCCATTAAGAGCTAGATAAAGGGCATCCTGATGGCTTAATGGTTAAGTCCGTCAGGAGCAGTCCACATACATCCCAAGGACCTGGGTTCAAGACCTGGGGCTGGGGCAATAACCAAGACAACAACTAAATTAAATAAATAAATATGTGCTTCTTTCTCTCTTCCTGCCTGCCTTCATTACTGCCTGTACCTGTCTTTAAAAAAAAAAAAAAAAAAAAAAAAGATACAAACATAAATGACCAAACAGAGGGTTTTATTAGTATCTGTTAATATCAATCAGAAGAAAAATGCGGAGATGAAATGGCTTACATAATGAATGCAAAGTAGCTTGCCATGACATTTAAGCATTATATCAAGAACCAGTCTGCTTACTCAGTATCCCTCCAACATCTACAGGTGTAAAACCTAGAGGAGTCCTGCTGGAGATCTAGGGCGACCTGGAGCTAACCTGATCTTTTCATTCCTCTGCATTGGACCAATATCAAGATGTGTGGACAGTCTGATGTCTGTCAAGGATGTAGGTGACTTCTCAGGAGAGGTGTGCACCCTCATGGTTAATCCTGGCTGTAAGCTCTGCATTTTTACTGAATTTGTTGCAAATGTGAATCTTATCACAGCGCCTTAGGTGCTGCTTCTGTTCTGCACCATCTCTCCAGGTATAGAAATGGTCCTTTTCTTCCACTTTACCAAAGTAAAAGCAAACCAGCAAACCAGACCCTGCTCACACAGTGCTCTAGGTGGCAGACTCTACCAGAAGTTGAGGAAGGGCAAAGAAATGTATATCACAGAGATGCAAACAGAAACTGAACAGAGCATAATCCTGTGCCCAAACCACTTTCAGCAATCTGGTCATGGATTAGTCCAGTTACATCACCACAACCTACTTCTGGCCCACAGCACCCTCCTGCAGACTCCCTTCCTGCTCCTGCTCCTTCTCCTGTGCAGCCCACCTGACATGTCACTTTTACAAGAAACAAACAACAAAGTCTTCCCTCTACAGGAAGTTTAATGATGTTATTAATAAACCTTGTGCTGACACTTCACTTGTAATCATAATCTTAGAAGTCATTAGGGCCAAGACTCTTATCTTGACAGGTGAGAAAGCCCTAAGAAGAAAGACTAAATGATTTACTCTGAGGTCTCACACCTTAGACAAGGCAGAGCTAGTGGGGGGAAGCCCTGTCCTGGTGAGTCTCTCTGGTGTGTTTTCCATTACTAAAGACAAATACAAATAAGACTCAATATTTACTAATATTCACCAGTGCAGGGAAGTGGTAAATTCTATTTATTTCAATATATAGTGTGAAAATAAGACATCATATTTAGTGCACCATCAGTCTCAGGAACTTTTCGTCATCAAGTATTCCTGAGCATACATTTGTGCTAAATGTCAACATACGTATGAAGTCTTCAAAGTTGCGTAAAATATGTCTGTCTGGCATAGAGAACTTCTATCATATGGTCCCAAACTACCTTTCCAAACCTATGCTATATAAATATCATCTACATACTGATGACTCTCCAAATTTAGATATTTCTACTCTGACCTCAGCATCAAGTCCCAAAGGTGTATATCTAAATCCCTTATTTACCAAGCTGATTGCTTGACTAGGAGACAGAATGGCACTCTTGAATCCTTTCTCAGTCATTTCTTAAAGAGTTCTTTTCTTGGATTCTCTTCTTCAGAAAATAACATCATAGCTGCCCAACTGTTCCGGCCAAAAATCTTTGGAATTATCTTTGATTTGGTTCAATCAACTATCACCCATGCCACCTGTCAGTTCCTCCTCCAAAACATATTCTGAATGTACTCCCTGCATCTCCATCAGAACCTCTGCCCTTGTCCAAGCTCCAATATAACACAACTGGACTAATATGATAATCTCCTTAGCAGGCTCCCTCTTCAATTCCCGCCCCTTGTCTATTACCACAAGGCAACCACAGGGATTTTTAAAAATATAATCACATCATAATAATTTCCTTCTCAACGCCCCCAAAGTCTTTCCATCACACTCAGTATAGACCCAAAGTTCCTTTCCAGAGCCTGCAGTGCCTTATTTCACCTGGCCTTGCCTCTCTCAGGGGTTCACTATTTCAAAGCTTTAAGGGTTTTATTTTATGTCTTGTTGAAGAATTCCTTCCTTTTGAAGAAGATGAGGCCATTTCCTTAAATTTCTTCATAACCCATCTGGAATTGATCTTTATAAAGGGTGAAATGAAAAAATTCCAAATTCATGTATTCCATGTAAATAATCAATTATCCTCACACATTGGTATTAATCCCCACTGGGGAAGCCACATTTCTCCGAATGAAAACTGTTTCTGGCTTTCACTTCTGCTTCACTGGTTTATTCTTCTGTAGATCTGGGCCGACACAACCTTATAATAATTATTATGGATTTCCACAATTTCTCAATGTCTGATCAGCTAGGTTCCTCTCCTCCTGCCTTTTTCTTCCATAGGAAGGTCATGGTTAATGTTGGATCTTTGTTCATTCAAGTACATCTTAGAATTAGCACTGATTATAAATCAGCTTTACTCACAGCACAGTACTGCACTGAATTTACTAATCATATTGGGTATGAAATAGTATCTTCATAAAGCGAGATTTCCTGTTCACATACATGGTAAGCCTCTACATTCACGTTATATACATCTTATTTAATAATTTATGATATAGTCTTATAACTCCCCCCCAGACTTACATTAGATTCATTACTGGCTGACATGTTTTATTGACTACAAAGGCGATCATTCTAACGTATTTTCAGGAGCATTCTGATGGGATAGCAGGTAAGCACACTGCCTCCAGTCAGGCACAGTCCACATCCATCCCAAAGACCAGGGTTCGCCGTCCAGGGTCAGGGGAGCAACCAAGATGAACAACTAAATAAAAATAAATAAAATGCTTCCTCCTCCTTTCTCTTCCTACCTACCTGACTCAGCTCACCTTCATTTCTGACTGCACTTTGCCTGAAAAAAAGAAAACAAATGTATTTTTGAGGTGCTTAGCGCCGGCTTCTTTATACTGATCTTCTATCTACCTTGTTAAATATTTACATATCTCTTATAATTTGTCCATAGTTGTTTCTTTCAGATTTTCTTTGAAGAATATATTAATCTGTAAATAATGATAGTTTCATTTTCTGTTTCCTTTGCAGTTCCCATGTTTGCTTGTATTCTTGTATCCACAGCATCCCATGAGCTCTCAGTTCTCACTATTACTTTAAGTTGTAAATGCAGTTGCAATTCAGAAAGGAAAGTATTCAGCCCCTGACAATCATCAGAGCCCTTTGGTTTAGTGTCAGATCAAGTGTCCTCTAGACAGCAGCAGGGCCATTTCTGTGCCAGAGCTCCATCCTCTCATAGATACTTTTGTGGGCACAGGAGAGACAATCCTGATGGATTTTCCAGCTCACCCTGCCCCCCGAGACCTGGGAAGTCCTTCCCCAGAGGAGCTGGCAGCCTCCCCTCATGCTGGTCCTCGGCCAGTTCCCCTTACACAGACTCGCACATTTGGACTCCATCATTTCCTCCACCCAGGCCTCTTGGGCAGACCTCAGAGGGCCGCGGGCCAGCTCTCCCTCCCATACAGACCATGTGTCCAGGGAGGGGAGCATCCTACCCCCACGGGACAGCAGTCACTCCCTTGGCACAGGAATCCCATGTCCACTTAGCAGCCTGTGTCCCCCCAGCCCTCCCAATTTCTCTCCTGGTAAATAGGGCTGAATACAAAACCTTGTAGGCCTGCCTAGGTCTCTCTAGAAAGGTGTCCCTCTGCTTGTGGCAGGAGTTACAGCGCAGGAGGGTGTCTTCCTGCTGCCAGGCAGGAGCTGAGGCCTGAGGAGCTGGAGCTGCAGGTGTGGGGAGGAGCCTCACTGCCATTGTCCCTTGGGGTCTAAGTGCCAGACTGAGGGGTCACAGGACTCTTCCTCCCCAGGGGTCTGAACAGAAGTTCACCCTACCCTGCTCTGTGACCAGCCTCTCGGCTCAGCACAGAAGTCTCTTAGCAGCTTGGCTTCTTGGCCTTTCATTCTCCATGTGCACAGTTTCGAAACCAGGTTACGCGTTGAAGAGACCCAGCCTGCAGCCTCCTGCTTTGCTGTGTCCAGTGTCCACTAGCTCCTGGCAAGCCAGCATCCTCAAGACCAGATGTTTTGGGGAGACAGGAACCCCCACTTTCTATTTGGGTTGTACCACTCTAGTGAGGACCTGAACCAGCAAACGCTGCAAGAACAGAAAGGCCTCAGCGCATGTGTGTCTGCTGCGCAGAGTCTGGGGCCTTGAGCACTGACTCCCTCCTCCACTGCTCCTGCGGCTCTCAGACTGTTTCACGTTGCCTTTTATTCAGCATACACAGTTCCCCAGCAAGAAGGCTTTCTGACACAAACTCCTCGGTCACATATGGAAACCCCTTCAAGTTTTTGTTCCCCTAAGAAACGTAGCAGGTGGCATCATTTCTTACTTGATAAAAATTCCTTTCTATTGACTTTAAATGCGAAAGAGAGTTTGACAAAGAACAAAATTCTTGGTTCAAAAACACCTTTTCCCGGAGATTCTGCAGACACTGTTCTACGTCCTTTACCCATTTAATGTTCCGAGGCAAACTCTTACCTGAGTCTGAGAGTTGTCCCCTCGTAACAGGTGTTGAAATTAATTAAATTAATGTCTCAGGCAAGGCACCAAAAAGAATGATTTCCATGACAAAGCAGCATCTACAGAGATTTTTCGAAGAGATGGTTGAGAAGGGAGGGATTTTACTTGAGCTGTCCCCACAAACAGAGGCCAGGAGGATGAGAAGTCAGGGCGACTTGTGAGCAGGACTTCTGGGGGTGCCCTTGGAGTGTCGTGAAGCCCTGTCTCTGTCTCAGATGTTTGGGATGCAGGGGGAGCTCAGTGGGCCACTCAGAAACCTAGAGATTGGGAACACCTTTTCAAACAGACTTCTATGAATGTGTACATATTGACTGTGTTTAAATATGAATAAACATAGCATGGTCTTCAACACCTAAATATGCACAGAAACAAATATTTTCAGGAAGCACTCCAAGAGGATTATAATGTACTTAGAATCTGAGTGATTTTCATTTATGTCTTCATAGCAGTCCTGATTTTTCAAACATTCACAAAGGTACATACCACTTTCTGTCATCAGAAATCACATTATATATACCAACATGTAAATACAAATATTCTAACACAGGTAATTATGTTATATGTGTCTTTTAAACAAACTAAAACATACATGCAAAAAAACAAAACCAAAAAAGGCTTGGATAGAAATCTCAACCTCTCCTAGAAAATACCTTTGTTCCCAGCATGTGGGCCCCTTCTTTATACCTATATTTTCAAACTAAGAAGTACTTTAAGAAAATACTCTTCCAGACCCAGTACGTGTTAAGTGGTCTGAAGAGCACCCACTCCCACCCCAAACCCAAGCGCCAGGCCCGTGCTCCTCCTGCCCCGTCTGCTGGTTGTCTCTTCCCTCACACCTGCTCCCACTCACCAGCCTTCCTTCCTGGGGTGCCTGAGCTCCTCACCTGGGGACACATCGTCCTACATTTGCATTCAGTGATCTGGCCCCTGCTGGTGAGTCCTGCTTCCTGAAAGCCCCTGGCAGGGAGGTGCTGCCGACACTGTCTAGACTGACTTCGCAAGTCATTCCATGGACTGCATGCTCTGCCAACTCTGCCCATCACAGACCCCGGTCCAAGGATCCTTGACCCTCTTCTTGGGAACTGGCCCAGGCGCAAAGGGACAGGGAAGCGTGCCGAACCGGTATTCAGTGGCTGCCTAGGTCCTGGAGCCCTGCCACCGAGGGGCCTGGCCTCCCTGCACTCCTGGGGGCGCTG
The DNA here is from genome assembly GCA_004363575.1 of Solenodon paradoxus. NCBI lineage: Eukaryota > Metazoa > Chordata > Mammalia > Eulipotyphla > Solenodontidae > Solenodon > Solenodon paradoxus. Next base: position 2,602 of record RJWH01003390.1, on the reverse strand, counting down.
GCCTGGTGGCCCAGTCTGCGCCCTGCAGCACCCACCTGCCCAGGGGCTCTTAAGCTAGGGGGGCATACAGCTGGGCTGCAGGCCACCTGATCCCTCCAAATACCAGAGAGAAGTGGGCCCTGTGCGCCCAGGCCCTCGCTGTGTAACTGGGCCTGGGGACTGGGCCTGGCAACCGGGAGCTCGGCCCTTGGCCCTTGCCACCGGCTCTGGGGCCTCAGCGCACCCTTGCGGGTGCTGGGGCTGCATAGCAGGAAGGCGGCCCCGTGCAGGGCGGTGGAGAGGGCGCGGGCGGCCAGGCTTGCAGCAGGCAGCGAGCCTCAGGCTGCTGGGGTCCTCCGCAGCGCTGCCATCTGGGCCGCGTGGGCCGCAGCGCGCCAGCGCCACGCAGGCTCCCGGTTGGTCCCTCCGTCGGGACCGCGGGCCCGGGCTGCCCTGGCTGGCTCCCCAAGTCTGCATTTGGAAGTTATTTTCCTAAAATTAAACTTTAACTCCTGGTGACTTGCCTCCGTGCAACACGGGCCCGTATGATTCTATACTGACCTCGTTGGGACGCGCGGCATTTTCTGGTGTTTTGATTTTTAATCGAATGCGGCGACTTTAGGGAGTTTTCCATTCAGGTCAGGCTTGCCCTGGGCCTGCAGGCCCGGGAACGCGCCGGAACGTGGGCCCGCAGCGCCACCTGGTGGCTGTGCTCGGCGCGGCGGCCGTTGGGGACCAGGCAGAGTGACGTCATGGTGCCCATTTGCTCTGAAGAGAGCTCTGCAGTGGGCCCTCCTGGCTAGGTGTTGCATGCTTCAGTTTCTCTTGCAAATGAGTCACTCTACAAAGGGTTTCTCCAGGAGACCAATGCTACAGGTCCTAACTGGAATTCCCCTTTGGCTGCAAACCACTGCATTTGGAACGGAAAAGGGCATGAGCTCAAAATTCAGCACCCAACATCTCACATTGCCAGCCATGGACCAGGCTGGCGATGTGACCCTGCTGGTCCCAGTCAAGCCAGAATGGGATCCATGCGTCTTGATTCCTAGATGTAGGATTGCTTTACATTCTTAGGTTTTCTCTCATTCCCTCAGGATTGAGGAAGGCACTGCCTGAAAAACCTACTGGGGTCCCTCAGAGCTGCCTCTCACCAGGGTTCCCTTTGCACATCTGAGCCCTGGCAGCTCGTCTCCCCTTTTCCTAACCCCGGCCACCATCCAAGATGCTTTCTCGTCTAGCATCTTCTCAGGTCAAGACTGGTTGAGTTGATAGCCACACTGGGGACTAAAGCAACAGCAAATTTAGGCCATGGGGCTTGAGGTGTGCCCTCCCTGCGGCTCAGTGCTGTCAAGGGTTGTTGATTCCTGCGCTGCAGGTGTTCCAGATGTTTCCTCCCAATCTTCATCTCTTGCCCATATAATAGCTCACAGGTGGAGAAATTCTCCTGCTCTCCAGAGATGAAATTCACCTCATGTGAGCTTCCTCTTTGTTGTCTATTTTGCCTTTGCAACATGTGTCCATCTCCTAGCTGCCCGTGCTCCTTCATCGCCAGGGGCGGGGGCGCCCTTTGTCCATCACAAACCAAAAGGCCTTTACTTTTTTTAAAAATTCATCGACATTAAACAAATGTTATGAAATATTGTTAAACAATAAAGGAAATGTATGATTATCACTACCTCACATAGCGCATGAATTTATGTGTTTATATGCATAGAAAAATGAGAGATAATTAGCATATTTTGTTCTTATCAATAGCAGAGTTTTGTAATTTGCTATTTTTATTCAATGATTATAAAATATTTCTGAAACAAACAGCAGGGGCACTTCACGTCAGAATCTACAGTTGGTTCAACTTGCTGGTAATGCAGCCCCCTTTTTCGCACTCTAATATTTTCTAAGAAGACTTTCAAATTTCACAAAACATCAACATTTGCCAATCTTAGCGCTATCTCTTTGTTGGTTTTTTTTTTACAAGATTTTTTTAATGGAAAATTTGCATATAATTGTAAATTACATTGGGGCACTAACTATAAAGGGGTTCAGTACATTAAAATGTTCCCTGAGAATTAGAGCCGAGTATCGAAGGAAGGAACATGTTGAAAAGACGGAACCTCTCCCTGAGTTTGGGATTCTTGTCATCTGGAGAAGGTGTAGTTGTTGTCCACTGGTGGTGAAGAAAGTCACTGTGCTGTCTTGGGTCAGGTACTAGTTCATGGAAAGTACACAGAAGCTGGCAGGCAGGAAAGGGACACTTCCACCGGGTTGTTGATGAATTGCGCTGATGAACAAGGACTGGAAGCAAGAAACTAGGCGGGAGGTTTTTATTTGACCAAGGCTGGCAGACGACACCCACTGTGGTATATTTGCTGTCTTACTGTTTTTCTGTGTGATTTCTTTATGCTTTATAGAGCATCCTTTAATATTTTTTGCAAAGCTGGTTCTGTGGTGATAAAGTCCTCCAACTTTTGTTTGTCAGAAAAGGTTTTTATCATTCCTTCAGTTCTGAATGATAATCTTGCCAGACATAGTATCCTAGGCTGAAAATCCTTTCCTTTCAGCACTTTGAATATATTATGCCATTCCCTTCTGGCCTGTAGAGTTTCATTTGAGAAGTCTGCTGACA